>JAQFVV010006277.1:2263697-2461197 GCA_028023455.1 Epiperipatus broadwayi | reverse complement strand
AATCTTTACAATTATTCTCTATTTGCAATAAATGTCTTGGAGTTCTCAATCTCTGACCTCAACTAAATTATTATTAAACTTTTTGATATAACAAAAGACAATCTTCAGAAACATTCTTCTAATATTTTTATCCATAAATTCAATGATTTTTAGTCTTTTTATCAAAAAATTATCTTTTAATAAGGTTACAATTTTCTCTGAATTTGCTTTTCTCTTTTCATTATCTCTCTAATATATGCTTCATTCTTTTTGAGCATATAGCTAACTTTAGAAAATAATTTTTTTTTTCTTTCACTATTAAATTGATAACTTTCATTTTATTGCTTAGGAAAAATATTTCATAAATTCCCTTTATAAAGTTTGTTTGTAGCTGCTAATTTTTGTACTAAATCATATTATCAAATAAATATTGCTCTATATTAAACTCTTGGGGGGAAAAAGTAGAGATATTTTTAACTTACATCCCAAAAAAACATGCATTAATTAAAAATGAATTTATGTAAGATAATAAAATTGCAACAATTGAGAACTTCAGTTTTACTGAGAGCACTCCAAGACAACAAAAAAAACTTGATTTACACAATAAGTAACATAAAAGTCATAAAATTTATTAAACTTATGAAATTTAATGTTTTTATTTTTTATTCATTTATATTATAACCCTAAAAGTAGGAGTGTAATTACTACATAATCAGATATGAAGAATACCATGTGTACCTACACAAGCATATATACAGTAAAGAAAATGGAAACATACAGTTTATAAATTAAAGGGCATTTTAAGACATTTTAGTCTTACCTAGTTAGTAATCATATTGTAAACAAAATCTTAGTGATTTTGATAAAAAATAAAAGGATGAGTTTAAATCAAGAAAAAAGAATTATGAATTAATAATATTTTATCACTTATAAATAAAATAATAAAGCCAGCAAATAATTTTCTCTTTTGTAATGCATATTATATAAAGAAAGCAAAGGCTATTTCTTTTGCTGAAGAATACAATGGAATATTTTTCTCTAGAATCTGAAATGGTAGAGTAGTCTATGTTATGGTATGGGTGATAGTTAATGACACAGACAGTAAGCAGTTATTCATTCAGAGGTCAACATTCTAGTATGGATTTACAGATTCCAAACTGGTAGATATACATTAAAGCAGTTGAAGTGAACCATGCGGTGAAGAGTTTGCCTTGCTGCTAATTGAAATTGCAATGCTTATATTAGAAACTATAAGAATGTTTTATTATAGAGGTAAATCTTTTACTTGTTAGGCTAGGCAAGTTGCATGTCAGTCGGAAGACCCTGAGTGTTGAGTCCAATCCAGTAAATGAAAACACAGTGTATGAAGTTATATCTCTACCTCTTATAATCGGCCAGTAAAGGGAAAGAACTGTACTAGGCAGTTGAATTTCTGAAGACATGTATTTTTATATGCATTATACTAATATAAAGCTAATTTATATATCCTGGGTATGAATAGAAAAATTACATGCTTCAAGAAAATTTATGAAAATGACTGACTGTAATGATAGAGAAGAAACTGATATTTGAAACCTAGGATGTATGAACTTAAATATTTGTTTTTATTGGTAAGATATTAAGCTATTTATTCTATAATATTGAAAAGAGAATTTAAACTTACAAAGATTGAAAAAAATAATATATTGTGATATGGTATCCTGTATATTTACATTTGAATTACGAATGTAAACTCAAACTGAAATATATTAGATGAGGTGCTGTTTCACTTCATATATATATATGGAATTACTAGAAGTAAAACTAAAATTTAGGAACTGTTAAAAATATATTAATAATTATATGATTGATTGTATATCTATATGTGAAATTAGTAAATGAGAAGCAAATGAAAAACATGAATTATTAGTTAAGATTATATTAATTATTAAGGATTCGATTTAAGATCTATACTTGGAATTATTATCATAGAGCTACAACCAAGCTACATATGTTTTGTTTTATTAATAAATGGTTAGATTGTTTTATTAATCCAGTTTGTTTTTCATAAATTTAAATAATATAACTTTAGCACACCCACATGTGCTAGTCCATAAAAATATCCACAAATCTGACAATATGCGAACCATTGAGGGATGTGCAGGGGTGATTAAGATAATGATTTGTAAATGATGATCATTATCTTACATAATTCTAAATAAACATTCTCTTTTGAGGAGGTTTGGTGCTGTGATTTCTTTCACTAGAAGCTGAAAACAAATAAAATACTTTAGAATAATTGTGATCATAAAACCATTATAATCAACCCTATAGTGGAATTTAATGATAGCTTTAAACCATGATTTATAATATTCACAAATATATGTAGGGGATATTCTTACATTTATGAATATATTTAAGCTTATTGAACATGAAAGATCTTATCTATATTGTGTATATCATGATTTCGGATTCAAAATTCAAACTACCAAGGTATTTATGAGAAGGACCAAGAGGAGAATATTACCAGTACAATACATATATTTACCGATTAATGTATAATCGAATTATCATATGTTGATATAGTAGATGTCAATTAAAGAATAAAGAATAATTAAAACTTTCAGCTATTGTTTATCATAAGATTCCAACATTTACATATCATAAGTTACTAAAATTTAAAATTATAGAGCAATTTTGAGAAACTTTTTTTATAGAATTGCAAGGCTTTATCTGAAATGGTTTGTAGAATAAATAGATCCATCAACACAACAAGTATGATCACATCATCAAAGTGCATAAAAATGCAAGATACTAAAATTATCAATTATGACAAATCTATCGTGCTGTATGCCTCATACATTTACTTTTGAATTAAAAAAACAGTAAAATGTGATTTCATTTCAATATTTTTAAATAATATCAAGTTATAATTTATTGTATAAATTTTTAATTTCAATAAAAAAATTTTACATACTGCATAAGCCCTATAAATAGTCATTTAAATTGATTTTTTAAAAAAAAAAAATACTGTATTAAAATGCAAATATTTGCAAAGAAACATATCATTACAGCAGTAACTTTTTTTTTTAAAAAAAGTTTAACTTATGAATTTTTTATTTTATAAAAGTAGCAAAATTTTCACATATTTTCTTTTGAAAAAAAGAAAAGAAATAAACAAAAAGTAATATGTTCATTGTATAAAGAATTTTTTTAGAAAATAATTTTCTGGAAAAAATTACAATATGCAGAGAATAAAAATATACTTGTTAATGTTATACTAAATAAATTTCTTTATTAATAAATTGATAATTATGTTTTTGATTATGATAAGCTAAAACCAAATACTTCAATTTTAGAATTTTTAAAATTATATTCTAATATTAGATTGTAGAAATTTACATTCAATAAAATCACAAATTGACTGCCATCTTGTAATTGATAAGTTACTAGATGGCAACAAGTTATTTCATAAATGCTAACTGCTTTAAAACCATCTGCAATACTGAAATGTGAGTATTTAAATAAAAAAATCAATAAAGCATCAAAAAAACTGATTTTTATTTTATGAGTATCATCTTTTTAATACATTTGAACAATCAAATTTAAACTGGCTTGCTGGGGAATTCTAATAAAAAATGGATATCAACATTTAGAAAAAATTATTTGGGAGGGGAGAGGGGCTAATAACCTTTAGAAAGTGAGACAAAATTTCAATGAAAAACTCAACATTTGTCTTGCATTCAAAAAACTTTATATTTAGAATTAAGTTTGTACAATTTGTAAAAACTATCATCATAAACCTAAATTAAACTTTGATCAAATGTAGATACAACACACAATTTCTTAGTTTGCAAAATTTTTTAACTCTATATAAACTTAATGTTAGCCATTGAATGTCTTTTGCAAAGGATATATAATCTTATAATACAAAATACTTAATCATTTCTTTCGATTACTATTGCTCTTCAATGAATCTTTAAAAAGGCTGTTATATTACCTCATATCCCCTTATTATGCATACATTAAATCATTCTATATCTATGAATATTTAATTAAATTATATTTTAAGCATTTTGTAAGACATACAAAACTATACAGAATAAGATGAACCTAAATTATTTTAAAATTTCTATCCGAAATTTCTTATCCCCAGACCAATTGGTTACCGCACTTATCAATTAAGAGCTTGTTTGAACTATTGGTACGGTCTCTGTATTACATTTTTGTAAATACAAGCCTATCAAAGCAATGTCACGTTATTTGACTTGCTTTATTGATAACTAAAATACTTTAAATTAATATTTATTTATAAAAATATAATTCAATATTTTATTCTTTATTTATAAAAATATAATTCAATATTTTATTATTTATTTTTTACTTTGGAATATAATTTCAAAATTTAAATGAAAGTCTACTGCCTCATAGTGAAGATTATTTGTTTGTAGTTTTGTGAGATTTTATCAGAATGTATTTAAAATAAATATATTGTCTAACTTCAAGTCTTTATTATATATATATATTTTTAATAAAATCTTTTAATTTTTTTTTACATATTTTAATCCAATAATCACTAATTAATAATGAGAATAATTTCTTACAGAACATATATGTACTTTATATTGCTTGTTACATTTTAAAGTTACATTTGAATTATAATACATTAACTAATGATATATGCATGTAGACATATTACATGACTCCAGCTTACATATTGCTATTACAGCAACATACCTTTTTCTTTTACGACCTCTCTGTTACTTATTGTACACTTTAATAACTAGTAAATACTAGATTATTCCTTCATAAACCACTATCCAATATTCACAAATTAGTTTTAGGCTTATGACTTTCATCAGTAAGGACCTTTGAATCTTGGATCAGTACATCTGGACCTTTAGGATTTAATGCATCTTCTCTCTAGAAATCACTATATATCTATTTGATATACTACCAAGTTATTGGTCCAATCTGAAAAACATATAAATGTTCTCAATCTTAGCCAATTTGCTTGTATAATCATTTAGATCTGAAACAAAGTTTAATTACTATATATGATCAGAATTTAATATAAACCAATAAAATATCATGGCTCCAATTTATATATTGCTGTTATAGCATCATGTTATGCCACTTACTGTAAGCTTTAACAACTAATAAGATAGAGATGCCTAGTTGCAATAAACAATATATAGAAACTGGATTGGTTTCAGATCTATATTATTATAGAAGAAATTTGGATAAGATTGAATACATTTATATGATTTTTAGTTTAGGTAAGATATCTTGAATAGTGTATCAAGAGAGGTAAATAGTAGTTGTTAAAAGAAATGTATATTAGAGTCTAAAAATTCAAGCATACTGATCCAAGATCCAAAGCTCCTTACTAATAGAAGCCATAAGCTTAAAAATGGTTTGCAGACATTGGGGAAAATAACATAGGATAGGAATTTATTAAGCATTATCATCTGGCATCTTTTAGTTATTAAAACTTACAATAAGTGACATAAAGATGGTTAAAAAAAAATGTGGATATATTATGCTAATAAACTTTTTGTTTTGACTCATTTGTAACCCTAATCCAATTTTTATTTTATAAAATAAAAATAGACATTTTCTATGAAGAAATCTGTAGAATTTAATTGCTTTCATCACTAATTTCAACAATGTTTATCGAAAGATCTATATTTACTTGAAATTGTCAATATAAACGCTTATTTATTTGGTTTGTTAATTCTTCTTTTAGAGGCTTTTCTATATAAATATTTTCTTTTATGGCATGAATTGAAGATAAAAAATTACTTTTTTCATCTTCTTTCTTGTCTTTTTATTATTCAAACTATTTTTTAAAAAAAAAAAAAATAATAATAATATAAATCTAGAAATAATTATATTATAGTGTCAGCAACAGTTAACTGAAGTTAATGATACAACCCTGAAATATTAGATAAAATTACATTAATGTTAATGTTTAGTTCAAGTGTCATATTTTTAACTTATTTTAACTTATATGATATACAATTAGTTCTTACAGTACTCAAGAAATTCTAACAAGTAAAAAAAAAAAGTTTTTTCGTCAGGCTTCAATTGCTTCCTATCTTTTAAGGTTTCTTTTTTTTTTTTAATAAAAAGACTTCACTGTCTTATAATTTTAAAAAATAATGAAAATGAAAATTTTAATTAAGTAATGATAAAAAGAACAATAATTCAAAATATAATTATATATCATGTCTTCTTTTTTTAGCAAAAAAAAAAAAAACAGTAAACATTCAACAAACTGTCTAATAAAATAATAAAAATTTTCAATAACAAACAATATTGCACAAACAATAAATGAAGTAAAATACCAATAATCTGATTACCAAACATGAATCAACTTTTGAATGTGAAAAAAATTACAGCAGGAAGACTCAAATTTTGAATCAAAAAAATATATAATTGTTTTTAAATGATTTATTTAACATTAATCAATCTTAAATTTACACACAGTGACATAGATACCAAATTCCCATTTTGACTTTCTTAGTCCAACTGCTCTACTTAATTAGTGAATTCCCTCCCCCCCTAGAAAAACAATCAAAATTCTAATTACTAACTTTTTAAAAATATTCAAATAGATATTTAAAAAGATAGGAATTTAATTGTAAAATCATATAGAAATAGCACCCAAAACCACAAAGACAAAAAAAAAACAAATTGGTAATTAGGCATTAGTGTATTTGACAAAAAAAAAAAAATCAAAGGATGTTTTTTTACACTGTATTGATTTTATATAGCGTATGTTTACAATTGTATTACATTCAAATATCAGCCTTTCAAGCTAATTGTGCATACGCTTTTGCGAGTGTTAATAATAATAAATGAATACTTTCTCTCCAATACAAGATATAGTATTTATGCAGGAATAAAATGAATCCACTTATTCCTATGACTCAAATGCTTATATATGAGCAAATTTGAAGTACTGGCAAGGAAAGCGTGAGAATGGAACAGTCACTTTAAATTACTATATACGATATCTGAATGAATGATGTCAGTGAAATTGTCTAGAATTTACTATTATTAACACTCGCAAAAGCATATGCACAATTAGCTTGAAAGGCTGATATTTGAATGTAATACAATTGTAAACATACGCTATATAAAATAAATGCTTATTTACATATGATTAAGTTTCGCTTAGAATGACGTTTAGTAAATTCTAGACAATTTCACCGACATCATTCATTCAGACATCGTATATAGTAATTTAAAGTGACTGTTCCATCCTCACGCTTTCCTTGCCAGTACTTCAGATTTGCTCATATATAAGCATTTGAGTCATAGGAATAAGTAGATTCATTTTATTCCTGCATAAATACTATATCTTGTATTGGAGAGAAAGTATTCATTTATTATTATTAACACTCGCAAAAGCGTATGCACAATTAGCTTGAAAGGCTGATATTTGAATGAAATACACTGTATTGATATAAAAATATATATCAAAAATACACAATATACTGTTAATACATATCCAGTAAATAAGAAAATTCATTGTTACAAGTATAAAATTTTCAATATTTATATTTTAAAAAAATGAGAAAAATGCTCAGTAAATGTTTATTTTCTTCATTTCTATTATACAAAGAGTAAAAATATAAAAATAAGTTTAATATGCCAAATATATTGTAGACATATAATAAATACTACTGATATTAAAATTAATTAGTTATTATTTCACATATAATAATATTTGTTTCTATTTTCTAGATGCTTGTAAGGCATGAGGCAAAATCATTAATATGGGAAATTTAGACAATTAAAAGTGAACGATAAATAGTACTAGTTTTATAATATTGAGTGATTATAAAAATGGTTCAGACTTCACTGAAATCAATAAGAAGATAACTAAGATAAAATAATGTATGAAAAAAGAAGGAAAAGAAACAAAGTTTAAAATTGATCCATTAAGAAAAATTGAATATTTAGAGTTTTAAATATTAATTGTGATAGCTCAAATGTAAATGAAATTTATGCAGAAATTACTCAAAACTCCTAGTGAACTATATATAAACTAATACAACTCCATCAATAAACGCAAAGTACAAAATGAGTCCACTTGTACTTTAGCTTAGATTATATAAAAGTATTCAATTTACTGACATGTTCATTGCAGAGTACAAACTATATACATTAACATAATTTCAGGATAACCATAAACTATTTTGAAATAATTATAAACAGTGAGAGGAAAAAGTTTTGTAACATGTCTATAAACTGAATGCTTATAAACAATTCAAGCTAAAGTACAAGCAGTCAGTCTGTACTTTTTTGATTATTAAGGGAGTTGTATTAGTTTACATGTAGCTCACTGGGGTTTTCAATAATTTCTGCATAAATTTCATCTATATTTGATCTATTGCAATAATATTTACATCTATTAATTACTAATTCATTTAATATCCAGGGATTGTTAAATATGAGGTTCAGTCTTTCCCTCATTTCACAATAGCTTACAGTTCTCCTGAAATTACATTAATATTTATAATTCATGTTCTGCATTGTAACACATTAATAAACTGAATACTTATATATGATCAAGGCTAAAGTACAGGTGCGTTCGTTCTGTATTTTTTGTTTACTGACAGAGTTGTATTACTTTATAAATAGCTCACTAGAGGTTATCTCATAAATTTTATTTAGTTTTTCTCAATGGAACAATATAATTGTGAATTTTCAAGAAAAACTACAAAATCCCAAAAGTGTAAAACAACATCTTAATATTGGAAGGAGAGTTATTTCAGAAATAAGAAAAGATGGAACTATTAATAAAACAAAAGACAGCATAATAAAATATATGAAGAGTTCTGTAAAGAATTTATATAGTGATAAATATATATATATCCCCTACAATTATTACACCTTCTGAATTGTCAAATACTTTAAATGAAAAAGTAAGACATGAAAGAAAAAGCTCCAGAAATAATAGAATTATAATTGATATCTTAAAACAAGCAAATGAAATATTAAAAAAATATAGCAAAACTTTATACCAAATGTCTAAATGATAAAAGATATACCAGATGATTGGAAGAATGCAATAGTAATATTGATATTTGAGAAAGATGATAAAGATATTAAAAATCAGACCTCTTTAATCAAAATAATTACAACACACCTACAATGAACTTTAGTAATAGTTTTAACAAGGCTGTAAACCTTAGCAATGAGGTTTACAGCCTTGTTAAAACTATTACTGAAATAATAGTGAGCGTTTAATAAATTTATAATTATGAACTTTAGTGTAACCAATCAAAAAAAAAAGCTGGGTTTAGAAGTGGTATTAATACAATGAATCATATCAAAGTACTGACAAAAATTTTAAAAAAAAACCAATGAATATGAATTGCCATTATACTTTGAATTTATAGATTGTGAAAAGGGTATTTGATTCTGTAAGCATTTCTACAATGATTAAACCGCTGACTCATTAAGATAAAAATCCAAAATATATTCTCAATAATATTTATTAAAATGCATCAGCAGTCATTACAATATATGGTGATACTAAGAAGATTAACACTAAAAAAGAGCATACAACAGGATAATTCCATATCACCAAAATTTTTAGTTTCATAAAAAGTATTTTGTGGATTGAATGGTAAGTTAAGATAATAAAAGTAAATAGTGATATATTTAAATCATATAGATTTTGTAGATATAGTTGTCATGGCAAATAATGCTTCAGATCTTCAAAAAATGTTTCAAAATATGATTAGATGAAAGTAGGACTAAAGATAAATATTAAAAAGACTAAAATAATATTCAATGGTTATTTCAGAAGAAATTAAAGAATGATACCATGAATTAGAAGTCAACAATTACAAATACCTTCATCAGATAATTAATATGAATGGAAATATAATGAATGAAATTAATTATAGAATTAAACTTGGATGGAATTCTTGTGATAAAATAAGTATTAAAAGAAAATACATCTATGTATTTTAGAAATCTTTATAGCATGTATTTTACTAGTTCTTATTTATAGTTCTGACACTTAACACATGAACAGTACAAAGACTTCAAACTATTCAACTAAGAATGAAGAGATATATGTTAGACATGACAAGACTAGACTGAATATAAATTACATTAGTAAGCCAACAAACAGTTATCACTGATATAAAAAAATTGAAAGAATTAAGAGATTGAAATGGAGCTAAGCTGGACATATTCCTAGAGGATATGATAATAGACTGATATTTGACTAATTAGATCTCAAGCAAAGAGACCATGTGAGAAATGGGTGGATTAAATATTGCCAGCATGATATGTGAAGAGAACCTATAAATCAGAGAAACTGGATCATCCTGAATTGAAGTGATAATAATAGACAATAATGATGATAATAATATATTATTGTAATGCATAATATATTTTTTCCTTAATGATAATTTTTCCCCCTTCATTATTTAATTAAAGAAAAATTAAATGTTGACCAATCACAAAATATTTTAAATTCAACAATTTAAACACAGCTGATTATTGTTAAAAGAAATCATGTAAACCTTAATCTTTCTTTTTTAATCACTCAAAAATAACCCTTTCAATGTTCTCAAATTAAATATTGCAGGAAAGTGTTATGTACCCCAATTCTTGGTTTTTTAATGAACAAAATTATTAAAAAGGAATTATTTTAATTTTTTTTATTTAATCATATATATAAATACAATAAAACCATGATATATGTTGGATCAATATACATGACTTCAATTATACACTAATCAAAAAAAAAAAAAATGTAAACAAATAATAAAAACATTGGAATTCAAAACTTACTAAATTTCAAGTATCTTGGAAGTGTGACACTCTTCTTTTTCTCACTAAATATATCTCAAATGCAAATTTACTTAGCCATGTTTTCTTCACAATTAAAATGCAATTTAATACCATAATCATAAACATATATAAATAATGGCGGGGGGGGGGGGAATGTAAATAGATTTCACAAAAAAAAACACATTAAAATTCAAAAATAAATTTACAATATTGCAGATATCAATTTTCTGGTTTGGAGCACATACATGACAATATTTAAAAACATTAAAATCCATAAATTTTATAATACAAAAATAACCATTTGAATATTATATACAATCATTTTTATTAACTCCTTTGAAATGACATTTTCTTTTGTTTCACCTGATGAGAGTATTTGAAAATACTCAACCTTACACCTCTGTATAAAATCTTTATTCATACTAAAACTCCATAAGTCAGACTTTCATTTCTTTTTAATTTTATAAATGAATAATATCTAAAAAATCATATTTTATTTTTAAATAATTAAAAACTGACTTGTAAATCAAAAAAATGTACCATAAATGTCATCAACTAAATTAGTATAGTCAAGCGTTGTTAGCCGAGAGGTCAACGCAATCGCCTTTGCAAGCAAGCAGTTGGTTGCAGACGGTTGTTGCGGGTTCGCCTCCCAGCAGATGCTATGGCACATGAGAAAAAAAAAACTAAATTAGTATAAACATTCTTTTAGGGGGGGGGGTGAATTTTTTTGTTAAATATGAACAAACAAAAGTAGATTTATGATAAATCTATCAAATTCTGCTTTAAAATCTGACATTTGCCTTATAATAATTACAAAAGTTGAAAAGATTTTAAGACTATATCAATTCTAACAGATAATGATATAATAGACATTGTGGTTTTCTATCTTTATATTGCAGTCAATTTTATCAACTTCTATTTCTAAAAAGATGAATACATCAAAAATTCACTAATATATTTCTTTTCATTTTAAATGATAATCAACCAATTAGTGTGTACCAATAATCAAAAACACATTATAAATAAGCAAAAAAATCAATTTTGTTTATTCCAAACTTTTTGCATGAAAACTAGACCAGAAGGAACTGAATACCTTCTAGGCATTTTCTTCTGTCATAAATCAATGGGAAAAAGTTTTAGATGTTACTTACAGTCTGTAAGATATAGACCTCTTCAAATTTTTTTCCCAATTAAAAAAAAATCAAGAAAAGCATTATAAAAAATTTACAGTATAAAAAAACCCGGAGATCATTATCACGTATGATAATGTTAATACTGCATTCTAACATTGTGAAACAGTCATGCTTTTCTGAGGAAAACACTCAATAATTCCTAACAAATGTGAGTTATCAAGTTAATGTTTCTTCAGCTTATGTTGAAAGTTCTGACTTATTTTTTCAGAATTTGCTTTACAATATTTCACATATTAAAATGTTTTCTAAGCATAATGCTAAAAGTTTTATGAAACTCAAAAACATTCATAAAGTTGATACAGGTTTAAAACATCAAAACAACTAGAAATTGCTATTACATTTCGATAAGGAAAAAAGTTATTGAAGAATATCAAGTGTATTCAATTGTAATGAAATTCAAACACTTCGCTATTTATTTAAAAAATAAAAATATAGTATAGTAAGTAGTTTTTTTTTTCAGTGAATGAATGAGTGAATACAATAAAATATATGTAAATGTGTCTCCTCAATTTATTGTTAAAAACTATATTATTATTACTTTAAAATGTGGTTTATACTACAATCTTAATGTATACATGCATACTATACCTATAAAAATGTCTGTATTATATATAAATGCTATTCAGTAAATAATATTATACTATTTTAATCAAGGTTTAACAATGGATACAAGGGGAGTTCGAAAGGAAAAAGGAGATATTGTGGCTCCTCTGCATGTAAATAAACAATGAAAGTATACCTTTCTGTAGTTGCAATACAAAATGCTTTGATGTTACAGACAGCTGCAATGTCATAAAATATTTTATATAGCATTATAACAATGAAACTTTATATAAATACCAGACTGCACTTCGAGCTATGTAAAGTCCAGTGTTTTTTTTAATTGGTTGCTTTAACAAAAAAAAATTTTAAGATTTAATGTAAATTAAATAAAAGATTTTAATATTATACATTAAATGTGAGAAAGCTCTTGTACTGATTATTTTACCAACATTTTTTATTAATTCTTCACCTAAACATAACAATATGCTAACCAAAATTAAATGTAAATACATTACTATAGCATTTATTTTTCCTCCTCTCTAAATATAACATTTCAAACCTGAATTTATGTAAATAATCGAATTTTTTTCACAATTTTTTTTAAGATTTAAAGTAAATTAAACAAAATATTTTAATATTATATAAATTTCTGAATTTTAATAAAGTTTAAAGTATAGATTTTTAAATATTTGCTATCTTTATGAAATATATTTTTACTGAAGCACCCTCTGAATAAAAAATCAATTTTTTTCCCCGACAGTCAGTCAATTGTAAATTTTTTCAAGTTTTATATACCATTTATTAATATGGAAACACAGCCCATGGGTTTTTCAATTGATTGCTCTAACAATTTTTTTAAGATACATTTTAAAATATATCTGCTATATCTGATCACTTTATGGTTTCAAATATATATTTACTGGAGTGCCCTCTGAATTAATAGTTACCATTTACTAATTGGTAAGTATCATCTGAACTATATTAGGGAATTGACAGAGAGTGAAAGTATAGAGCACCTTAATATCAAATTACAAATTGGCACTTGTGGTTATATTTGCAGTTGGCTGGGACAGAATACAAAAATGCTGGTCATTTTCATAATTTTTTTTTTAATTTAATTTTTTTTTTTAATTAGTTGCTTTAACAATTTTTTTTAAGATTTAATGTAAATATATATTTTTATTAAAAATTGCTCATTTAGAAAAGGTCATTAACATTGCTAAGTACATCGTTCATCTAAACTATATTAGGGGTTTGACAAACCTTGAAAGCATGGAATACCTTAATGTCAAATTATGAATCAGTGTTTAGCAGGATGGAACCCTTCACCGTGAAATATATACTATAATTCTGTAGTTAAAAGAATTTGTATTAATTTTTCCCCAGCATTTTTTTATTTAATGGCAGAATTACTTCCTTTGCATAAACATGATGTTGTGCCATCATCAGACAAACATTCATTCACCAATCAGACAACAAAGAAAATACAGATTTTATATATAAGATTCAAATGCAATATATTTTTCTTTTGTTATGTAAAAGATGTATAGCATATTTTTAAAAAAAAAGTATTTTAAATCCTATTTCAACAATTATATAGGATATTCAGAAAAGCTTGTTAAGAACTATTCACGCTCATTAAATAACATTTGTAGAACAAGCTTATTACATTAAGTCACATGATGTATGACTTCATTTCCTTACAAATATAATTTTAGATATATATCTACATAAATCAGTGGTTAATGAAAGAATAAGTCATACATTGATTTACAATTATATAAGTCACCTTTTTCCATTTATGAAGAAATATTTTTCATTGTTTAATTAAAAACAGAAATTAATTTAGAAATATTTTCTGATATTTGATTTACTATAGAGTGCAAAGATTTTAAGAATAAGAATGGGCCATCAAATAACGATAATCTAATTTTTATATTTGAAAATATCCCCTAATGTAAAATCTTTATTTTTAAATTTTTTACTTTTTTTTTTTTAAAGTATACAATTAATTCCCAATACTTTTCAGATTATTTATAAAAGAAATGATGTATTTTATTTATTTAAATAAAATTTGATTTCAAAACATTAAAAAAAACAATATAAAATTCAAAGAAATCTTTGACAAAACAAAAAAATACCTACTTAAACTATTAAAAAATAGTGTTTTTATTTCCATTAAATCTAAATATATTCATGATTAGTTCAAATGAAAATTTATTTCAAAACATAAATCAAAATACAGGCTAAATCATTTAAGTTATTATATAAATAAAAATTAGTGAAATATGATTGCAACATTATAAAAGCATTAGATCATTTCCAAATATTCATTTTGTTTTTAACAATTATTTTTCAAGCTTATTCAGATTTACTTTTCACTCTTCCATGTTATGAAAGAGAAGAGATATTATTATAAAATAATAATTTCTATACTTTGTAATTAATTTTTTGTTTAAAAGTATTGTCCTAACGCCAAATTTTGCTGAAATATAATTTTTCATACATTATATTCGTAGATGACCTTCTGTGTTAAGTATATTTTAATGTTAGAATTACTATTTTATAATGAATCTTGAACATTAAGGGTTTAGTGATTCTTTGGAATCCATAAATTTTTTTCCAGAAGATTATTTAATATATATATATATTCACTTCACAAGATTATTTAATATATAAATAAGCTTGAAAACTATTTTACATCTCACAATTCAAAAGAATATAAATAATGAAAAAAGACAAATGATCCACAAGATATACCTCTGGTTGAACCAGCATTCAGGTAATGGCTTAGATTCCAAACATTTCCCAAATGTACTTACAAAGTAATATTCAGTTTACAAGTACTAGAGTTTTTACAAAAATTTATTAATAATCATTTACTAGGCTAAAATTATTAATTATTTCTAATTTAAATGAAGAGCTTTTAATGTAATTTAAAATGAATCTGATAAAAAGCTAGTAGAATAAAACAAAATTAAAAAGATGAAATTAATATTCTTAAATTATTTTAATATTTTTAGCAAAATGTACCATAATTCAGAAAAACATTGTACATAATCTTATAAGACATTGCAGAAAAAGAATTTATCAAAATAAAATTTAAAAATTAGAGAATCCTTTGCAAAACCTAAAGCAATATGTTGATGTGAAAGATATTTTGAATTTTAAAAAAAAAATTGAATTATATATATGTCATTTAAATTAGAATTAGTGTTAATCACTATTTTTCTAAATTCCAAATGTTAACATTTTAACCATTATACATTTCAAATGTCAATGAAAAAAACTACTGAAAATAATATTTTAAAAAACATTACCTGTAATGAGAATATGGAATGCATATGTATTTTGCATTTTCCTCTTTGGGTAACATGCATTCTTTTTGAAAATGGCATACAAAAGAATTTTCATTTTTTTTGTATTTCCTAATTTATCAAATCTATGATATTAAAAAATGCATTTAAGAAGAAATAATTATACATATAAAAATTGCATGTAATAATAGCTTTAATTGTGTTAGATATTTTATTTCAAAAATATTTATTGGGATTCATATCAATTTCAATATAATACATTTAATGTGAAAATTCTAAAACGTAGCAGTGTGCCATTAGCAGTACTAAAGCATTTATTGCTAATATCTACAGCCATAATATACTGGAGATAAAAAAATTAATTTTATATTAGACAGTAAAAAGAATTTTGAAAAGTATGTTTTTGTTGTTTGTTTAATGCATATTTGCAAGCACTATAAATTAGTTTATACGTATAAACTTCTATAGCACAATCATCTAGGTTCAAATTTAGCAAGAAAGATTTAAAAAAAAAAATTTCTAATCATGCTTTCAGAAAAATAATTACTTTGGTTAAACATGAATTATCTGATACATCTAGTTATTCTTTGCTAGATTTTAAAACAAAAATGAAAAATTGCTTAAACTTTCAATATCTGAAAAATACCAAGTCTGATGAGATATGTTTTCTTGTTCCCAGTTTATTTATGAAGAGTTGATGGAATGATTTGTTCTTGGCAATGGCAAATTAAAGACTTTTTAGTTTTTGTTTAAATCTATATATTTATATATACCACTATTGTAAAATAAATATGGTCAATCTAACTCCTAAAGGGGGGGGGGGAACAAAATAAATCATTAAAGACGAATTTCATAATGATTATACAAACCAATCTGTGAACTACAAACAAGTCCAATTTATTGTATACTGGTATTTTGCTCTGTTCATTTTATATCTTTGTGATAATCTTTTAATTCCTTCTGTAGTAAACCTTTTAAAAGACCTTAATACCTTGCCTAATTGAAGCTTTTGATTGTACTCTATATTTAAATATATATTTCCAATGAAAGAAGAAAATATAATAAATTTCTTTAAAATATTTTGAAATATTCTTTATAATGTAAATGTGGTCTGCCTCTCTTCACTATGAAATACTTTTTTAAAGACTATATGTCCAATCAATGAAAATGTAACTTTACATTAGTAGATTTTATAGAATCTCATCCGGCAAAATGAACATTAAATCAACTAATCAAAAGAATACACAGAATTTAAAAATGGATTTTAGCACAGTGGACCTCATTTAAGTATTGAAAGAAGTTGCAGAAAGGATAATGAATGAGTTGTCGTTATGCTTTGGATTTATAGACTATGAAAAGGCATTTGATTCTATAAACATTTGTACAGTAATTAATGCATTGGAGAATCAAGATATATACACAGAATACTATCATATTCTGAAGAATATTTATCAAAATGTAACGCTGTACAACAGGGTGAGTTCATATCTCTAAAACTATGTACAGGTTTACAAGAAGTATTTTGTAGATTAAAATAGGAAGCTAAGTGATTAAAAATAAATGGAAATTATTTAAGTCATCTAGATTTTACAAATGATATAATTATTTTTGCAAATAATGCTTTAGAAGTTCAGGAAATGCTCTAAGACTTATCACTTGAAAGTAAAAAAAAAAAGACTAAAGACAAATGCTAAAATGACAAAAAGTAATGTTCAATGGATTTTTTCAAAAAATAAAAATAAATATTGATAAGGATGAATTGGAAGTTAAATAAATACAAATACCTTGATCAGATTATTAATATAGGTAGAAACATAATGGAAGAAATTAATCACAGAATTAAACTTGGATAGAGTGCTTTTGGTAGAAATAACATTAAAAAAATATACCTATGTGTTAAAAAAAGGAAGATTTTTATTAAATGTTTTTATTTAAGTTAGAATATCCATTTGTTAGTTAGTATGTTTGTTTCTAAACTTATGAATCACTTTTAAGTTAGAATTAAATTTTAAAATAAGAGGTTTAATACATTTAAATTCAATAAAACTGCTTCAAACTTGGAATATAAGAAAGAAATACTAGGCAAATCAATATGGGACACTAATCTTTTCGGTGGGTGATCTAATTTCTTCGAAATGGAAAAAAAAGGGAAAATATTGAATATTTTGTATCAAATTTAAAAAATTTTCTTAGAGCTTTTATGTTTTAAGTAAGGCTGCAAGAGGGTGGTATTTTTTTGTGATTTCAATTTATAGTTGTAATAATATTTTAAAAATCAAGGTTTAATAGATTTAAATTCAATAGAATTGATTCAAACTTGATATATAAATAAGGTGCAAATCTATATGGGACACTAATTTTTTCAGTAAGTCACCTAGTTTCTTAGATATAAAACAGAGTGGAAAAATATTCAATATTTTGATATCAAAGTTAAAAATTGTTCTTAGACCTTTAATATGGTATAAGTAAGACTCAAGAGAGAGAGGTACAGAGACTTTTTTTGTTTGTTTTCAATTTCCAATTATAATAACATTAAAAATTAAGGTTTAATACATTTAAGTTCAATATAATTTGTTGAAATTTTGTACATTTTTTTAAAATCTCTACCAAAATGATACGACACAATAATATTTAAATAGACGACTTACCAATGTGGAAGAGGGAAGAGAGAGTTTTGAATATTTTGAAATCAAATTTAAAAATTGTTGTTAGAAATTGAATGTTTGTTTTTTTTTCATTTACATTAAAATAAAAAAAAATTAGTATAAAATATAGATTAAAAATAATAGATAAAAAAATGTTTAAATTAAATGCTTTTATTTACCATGCACTAAAAAAAAAAATTGTTTCTTCAATCAAATTGGGGTTTTTAGATTTAACTTGAAATAAAAGTATGGGAAGGGGAGTCAAAAGGAATTGTCTTAATTAATTTCTGGATCCCCTATGCTTTTATTTCAAGTTACGTCTAAAAAAAAACCAACTGTGTTTGAAAAAACAATTATTATTTTTCTTTTTAGTGCATGGTAAATAAAAGCATTTCATTTTTTTTTTAAATGTTATCTCTACTATTAATAAATGTGTTATACCAATTATGGATGCAAGACTTGGAGAGTTAAAAGAAGAATACAGAAACTTCAAACAACTCAATGAAGTATGGAGAGATTAGAAGTGTCAATATGAATCAAAAATAAAATACATGGGTGAAACATAAATATTACTGATATCATTAAAAAAATTAAGTCACTGAAATGAAGTTGATCTAAACATATTTTTAGAAGAGTTGATAATAAATGGATCCCAGGAGATTATAAAAGACCTAGAAAAGAACCATATGCAAAATGAAATAAGAAAGTTTGCTAACGTGGTGTGGAGAAGAGAGGCTAGAGATCAGAGAAACTAGATTAATCTTGGAGAGACTTTCATTCTATAGTGATGATGATGATAACTGAGACATTTTAAGAGTTCATTGTGAATACATATCAATCTATTGCATTCATGTTATGTTGTTCTGACAATGATTCTATTATTAGATTTGATTAAAAAGAAACTTTACAAATAGAATTTGGTGCTTCATACACAATATAGAGATTAGTTTAATAACTGACAAGGCTTAAAAATGATTGGTGGATTAAAACTCCAAAGAATATAGATATCCTAATCATGGTCATTTTTAGATCTTTTTTTTTTTTTTATCACGGTGAAAATAATATATTGACATAAAAAAATACCATAATCTTATTAAATCCAGTTAAGGCATTCTCATATATAATAATGACAATATTCTGAACAAGTGGAGAAAATATTTTGATTACCTTTTGGATAATGATATATCTATCCTACATACACATTTGGATTTAGTTAATTAAATGAAGTTATTTTAAAAATAGCAAGACCGTATATCTTGATGAAATGCTTGGATAAGTTCTGAAATAAATTAAGATAGTGATAAAAACTACTGGAATTTTTTAGGAATGTATGGATCCATGATTGCTCCAATTTTTAAAAATTACAGATAGAAATGACTGCAATGATTATTGTGGAATATCATTCTTATGGTTTAGCTTAATGATAAAATAGCAGATTTTGAAACTCAAGGTTTTTGGATTGCATCTCCAATTCTATAATTTTCAGTATTTAAACTTCTTATGAATTTCTGAGCAATAAATCATTCAATTATTCATTTATTTACTACAGCAAAACTATTTTCAATAATTTTGTTGAAAAGATTGCTTTCCATTATATAGATGAATAGTTATTAAAGACTCAATATTATGAAGAACCATATACATAATTTTTCTTGCTAGGTAAATGCAAAAAAAAAAAAACTATACTAAGTTGTGAGCTATATATTGTTCATAATGATTTGGACAAGGCATTTGATTTATATTATACAACTTCTGCATTATGAAATAAAAAAAAGCACTATAATTGCCAATTGAAATATAAAGTAGTGTTAAACAAGAAAGTGTACAAACTTTGTTGCCCATTTTTATGACAATGGTGACAATGGTCTTTGGGAACCATTCATAGGCTGCTTCATAACAAGGCATCCTAATTCAATATATGGTTTGATCACAAAGCTTACCAAGTTTTTTTTAAGTCCTTGGACATCTATATTTACAGCATGCTGATGTTTGTGTTATTCTTGCCAATTCAAAAAAATGATTTATGGAATGTTTTTAAATGTTACAATTGCAGTCAAATTTAAAGAAACATATTGGCAAATACTTTTTAAAGATTGTTAATTTTCCCTTATTATAACAACTCATAAAAGCAAAGATACAAATTTCAAATTAATTTTTATAAAAGAGGAATCATTAAAATGAGAATAACAATGTTACATAAAAAAAAAAAAATGTAAAATATAAATTAAACAAATACTTCATCAATCCTCTATTTAAAGTTATTTCTTTTTCTAAATGAAAAATTAATTAAATATTTTTGCTATCATGTATTATAGAATGATAATAATCTAAGATGGAAATGGAAAAAAAACTTCCTGGTTGATATATTACAGTTAAACCTTATTGTTATAAAGTCAAAAGTGTTCCCTGTAATTTACAATAACGATATAAAAATATATGACTTACAAAAATCTATAAACAATTTATTGGCTTCAATAAATTTAATTATTTGCAAGATGGAAAATAAAACTTCAAGTACTAATAGCATTAAAAAATTACTCCAGGCACAGATATTAAGTTACTTGGTCATGGGGAAGTAATTTAGCATGTCTTTGACTGGAAGGAATGGAAAGATGTACTTCTAAATTACTTTTAATAAAATATGTTTTATAAACTTTGCTCATGAAACGATTATTTAAAAAATTGCAAAATTGAAGACAATAGCTAAATATTTCTTTAATAAATAAAAATGTTAAGATCTGAAACAAATAATGAGCAAGGGTGCATAGTATATTTAGTAATTGTTTATTTGTTATATCTTAGATATAAATAATTATCTCAAAATAAATATTATCTGTATGGTTAGATGGTATATTATGGCTTTGCAATATAAAGAAATTAAACATTTTATAAATAATGATTCTAAGAATATATTTAATAATCCAGATAATAAAAATCTAATACTGTTAACAGTAATTATTTATTTTCATAAAAAAAAAAATTATGATAATAAGCTTATAATTGAACTCCCAAGCCCAGAAAATTATTCTCTAGTTGGTTTTATGGAGAGAGTTGCCACTGTTTTAAGATACAATGTTATTAGGAAAAAACAGCACTTTCAAAAATTCTCTTGCATTAAGTTAACATCAATGAAAAGTTTAAGTAGTTGGAAATCTTTACTTATAATCATGCATATACAGATCTCCATAATTTAATATAAATTATTCAGATTATTACATTCATTCTGATAAAAATATATCTTACGTCCTGAGATGAGGATTTAAAAAAGAAGTCTCTTAAGTGCTTATTGCAGACAAATAAGGAAGAGATAATATCTATGAATAACATGTATGTTTTCATATTTATGAATAAATATGAAAACAAAAATCATGCTAGCAGCACTTAAACTGTCGATACATTTAATTAATAATAAAATGATCGAAGTCAGAATAACAAAACTGTATGTATTAAGATACACAAATGGCATTGCAAATAAGAATATAAATTTTTCAAAAGTAGCATTCATTTGTACATTGCCTAATCAAAAACTAGGCAAGTCCATAGTAGATGGGGTTTAAACACTTGTAGATAAGTGATTCAGAATATTATGTAATTTAAAATAGCATCATTATATTGTACAAACTACAATCAATGGAAATAGACTGTTCAAAAACCTTCACATGAGTGTGGGTATGCATATAAACAGATTTATTGGAAAGCAGGTTTTTATATAACTAAAAAAAAAAATTGACAAGACAGTGCAATCAAGCAATAAAGTAATAAACATTAGTTTTCTAAATAGTAATGGATCTCTATCAGCAAAATAAAAATAACATTTGAAATTTCATTTCTTAGTTATTATAACAATGCTATATAAATAAATGATTTCTGAAGATTTGTGAATAGAATAAATTCAGTTTGAGTATAAAAAAACTGTTTTTTAAATTTTTAAATTGTTTTTGTTTTTTGAAATTTAGAAATTATTAAATATGGTAATTTTATTTAATTCTTTTGAATTTAAGATTGATATGTTTTTAGTGGTTCAATTTTCCAACACATTTCTTTTTCTTATTAAAATATTTGCTATATTGACAAAGAATTATTTGAATTAAAGAAATCATTTAGTGCTAGATGAAATCAATATAATAATTATCAGTGATAGCAATCAGACAACCTGACAATCTGAATTGACAATCAAGATAAGAATTACAGTTTTTATTCAACCAAATGCCAACTATCAATAATTTTAAGTGCATCCACTCAGAAATGGTACATCTAATCAGAAAATTACAGGTGATAAATTTCTCTGACATTAGTCTCCTTGATCCTCAGATGAATCAGAAACTTCTTTTAAACTTGTTTTACATTTCCCTCTATACTATGGTATTAATTTATTGTTGAAACAATCTTCTATCTCTTGAGAAATTCTGCAAAATCTACAATTTCCTTTTCTTTCTGAATTTGTTAAAATTCTAGCTACACCAAAATACATTGAGACCTCTATTTAATATTGTAACACTCATCTTATGCATATAAAATCACAAATATCTATAGCTTATAATAATGAAGGTATTTTGGCATTCAGGGTTGATAATTTAAAGATTAATTGTGAAAAATTGGTTTATTCATTCTGTGATGTCTCTATCAATCCTAATTTACCATTAAGCAATTCAATACAATTAGCATAAATAAATTCCACATTTTGAAAATTTTATGCAGAATATCATTAATAAGTCTAATGGACCATTAGTAAGAATGGATTTCCATTCTTGCTATTAAAAGGTGTGAAGGTTGCCTTGACAGCAGTTAGAAATATTGGTTGCTATATTTACTGTAAATGTTTAGATGGTTACTGGTTGGAAACTAATTAATAAGTCTGGTATAAATAATAATTACATGATTTAAACAATGTTTGTTTATAAAAGAACAAATAAGATTCCTTCTAAAATTAGCTGAGATTTTGACATGTAAACTGATATTTGTTGATATGAACATCATTAACAATTTTCAAATATCTCTGAACAAATTTCCTTTTTATTTGCCATATCTAATCCTCAACATCAATAAAACTTTCTGCTGTTTAACTAAAGTTCAAATCTAATATAAAAGTGGAATGTTTTTCAACCCAACTAAAAATATTTTTTCAAAAAAAAAACAACAGAATTTTTCAAATATTCAACCAATAGTAGAATATCTTATCAAATACTATTCACAAACAGGTATCTAATCATTGCTAAGAAAAGAAATTCAGGGCAAAAGATGTCAATCAGATGTGACTCATACAATTATAGTAGACAACTTTTACCACTAGTATAGAGACATATATTTATGAACCCTGAGCTCTTGGTTTACATTTATTTTTTAACAACATAATTGGCTTTAGTTTTAAGAGATTTTATCTGCTTTTGACTATTAGATCTTTACAAATAATTACTGTAATTATAAAAAAAAAAAAAACTTATTAAGCAAGTATTTACCATTACAGATTTAATAATGTTCATGTTTAGTTTTATCAATAAATATCATTAATGCTTACCAAAATAGTTTATAATAATACTTTTAAATTCAGTTTAAAGCAATTTAATTCTGATGCTTACACAAATCATGTGCAAAGATAATTTATCATATGGATACAAAAAATTATTGTTACATAAAACAAAAAATTCACCACATCATATGAGAATTTTGATAAATCCAAAAGTTTCTTTACTATGAACATGACAGTGAAAAATTAAAAAAAAAAAAGTCCTGCAGCACAGGAAAATGAAATCATGAATTGCAGCACAGAATTATTCAAGGTGATTAAAAATTTGAACTGCACTGTTAATTATCATAAACTATTTAAGACAATTGTAATAGCAATAAAATAAGTTTATTACGGAGTGAATCATTTATGAACACTATATACCATCTTATATTAGAAAGTAATAACAAGATACATTCATAATAACTAGATATAATTCTTAGGCCTACTTCTGTAATGATTTCAATACTAATTTCAGCATTTAAAAAAAAAACAGTCAAAAAGAATAATGACCAATTTCATATTCTGAGACAACAAACTATAAGTTTACATCATCATCATAACAATGATTTGAAACTTTCAATAACTCCCATTTAATCCTCACAAAATACCAAAGTCAAAAAAGACTGCTGAATATAGTAATGTTAGTAAAATTTGTTGCAAAGTTCACAATATGAAGATTCTCTCATGTTAAACTATGCAACAAACATTAGAGGTCATTTGATGGAAGAACAAACTACTATCTTGATTACTGTAGCTGAAATCATGATATATCTCTTTGTTGACTGTCGAAGCACTAATGTCATAAAATAGCACCAATAACTTTAAGGCTCACAAAGGTCATCTATATAAACTTTAATCAACCAGAAATTATATTAGGGCTAAACTCATGCTATAGACTGGGTTCTCAAAAATTGGACAATTGAATGACTTCCAGATATAATTAACTATAATTAACAATGTGCCTTCTGCTGCAGTATAAAATAAGATGATTCTTCATAAATTAATTATTATTTGTGAAAGTGATACTATCTTTTCAGACTATTCACTATACCCTTTCCCATTTATCTTCTATTTTCTTTTATCTTACTATTTTCAATCATTTAGAGTACAGCCTTTTCTTATTGGATATCTCACAATTACAATGGAATTGCATGCTAGTGCAACCATATAATCATTACAAATGTAAAAATTCTTTTTTTATTTGTTCATTTGTTTTCTGCAAAAGCCCTTAACAGAGAAAAGGCAATAATGAAGACAAGTTAAGCAGACTGAAAAAATCTTAAATATGATCTTGCAAGTAGTGATAATTTACATATTGCATTTTATCAATTTTGCCAAAGTATTTGACTCAATTATTCAAAAAGTTTGTGAGAATGTTTGATATTAATTGATTACTCACCAAAGTTTATTCATATAATATAGCTTCTAAAAGATAAAATAAAAGTGTGAAAAGGCATTGCTGCCAGTGGAAAATCTGGAAAGTTTAGGATGAAAATTAGTACCCAAGAATGACATTTTTATGGTAGTGGTCTTTGAAATAATTTGCAATGGTTTTATGAAGCAGGCATCCCAATGTGATAGAGATTTGATACTGAAGTTTTTAATCTGAACCAAGAAAAAATAAAAATAAAAACATCTTAACTTCTAGATTTACATTAAGCTAACGATTACAATTTTCTTGCCAATTCAAAAGATATTCATAATATTCTTAAATGTTCTCAATATAACTTTGTAAAGAATGTTCTAAACTTGCAACTTTTAATTTGGATGATGATAACAGTTTATATAAAATAAGAATTTGAAAAATCATTACTGCAGTGAAAAAATTTTTAACTTGAAACAAAAATTAATGCTGACTAAGCATGTTTATTTGCTTCAGCTTTGCATTCCATTTGGAATGGTTTATAAACAGCTTCGTGAAGCATTCAGATACAATATAGAATTAACTGAAACTATAAATCAATTTAAGCAAATAATTTTTAGGCAAAAAGACAAACTTGGATGTAGAAATTTAATACAAACTCATATGCTGCAACAGGATATAACAAGATAAAGTGGATTTCATCAAGATAGTATTAATATCACAACTAATTTATGTGAATATATTGTTGTTCTGCCCAATATATTCTAAGAAACAAAACATGGATACCCTACTGACATAATTTAATGGAAATGAAAACTGTAAGATTCTAAAATACAATAGCCATATCATAAATCCAATTGACATATTTTTCAACTTAATAGGAATGATGCTATTGAATCGATTATTGTGAGGGTTGATTTTTTTTTTTTCTAAAAAAAGCATGGTTTACATGAAAAAGGCAGATTCCCCATTCACATTATTAAGATTAGTTCAAAGATATTCTAAAAACAGTAAGATATTGATTGCTTTCATGTCAGGATATGATAGAAAGTAGAATATAATGAAGAACAACAATAAGATATAGTGTTGAAATCTCAAAATATAAAGTTTGCTGAAGGAATTATTAAAAATCAGCATTGCAAAATATTAAACTAAAGGACTAGCATGTAATATATGTGAATGACTTTGTGTTTCATATATTGTTTTTATATAATCATTTCAGAATTCATCTTTAACATTATTTTTTTTATCTTCAGAAATTAGAATGGAATAATAATGACAAAAATTAAACAAAGATGATCAAGTTTAATGTGAAGAATTACATAACATAATACTCATAAGGTTAAATGTCAATCCACTATTCTGTTTAATGATTAAGGGTTGTTTTTTTTTTTTTTATGCAAATAATATTATAAACTAATAGAACTTTATTAGTTTCTAAATCACCATGATACCAATTTAAAGGAACAATAATGTAAGATGTGATATTTTTCCTATGATGCTATATTTTTGTGACACAATGTATTATAAAATTTATCAGTAGTTCCCTGCCAAAAAAAAAAAACAAAGTTATACACTACACTTTTAAGTTTGTTTGTTTTTTCCTGCCCCATTACCAGTTTTAGTTGATTTCAAATTATTCAATATAATTAACTACAAATTGTTATTTTTAATTGTGTGCACTTATTAAACAAATTAAATCATTATTTTTTTCTATTCCAATTAACAAAAAAAATATTATAGAGCACAAAGTCAGATATGAAATATTACAAATTCCATAATATGAAAGAGCAATAAATGCTAATTTTAAATAGTCTAAATGGAGACTAAATTTTAGGTAGTTTAAATTTATATAAGTATTAACGAAAAAGGCTAATACTAAAATTATGATAAACTATATGCAATAAACAATAACTGGTGAAAATATATATTAGTATTGTTATATTGATATAGTAATCTATAAACATTATTATCAAAATAAGATAATTTTAACCTTACATGACCTTTAAAAACATAGTATCGATTGAAAAGATGCCAAAAAAAATAAAATGAATGCACACAATATTTCTTTCAGAGTACTAAAAATATATATAATACATACAAACAATTATTTTATATAAATGTATATATTATAATTTTAAGAGATGAAGCTATTATTAATTCTTTGCTATAAATGTTTAATTTTATAACAGCAAATTAAAATACTCAAGTCCAACATTCAACAATTTAATCTTTCAATTATCACATTTTTGATTTTATTATCATAATTATAAAAAAATAATAATACTTTACTCCTCACTCAAAAAAAAACTTGATACATACTGAATTTGTGATGCTTTAATATTAAATCTTTTTTTTTTAACTTTCAGAACATTATTCAATATTAAAAGATAAACTTTTCAGTAATAGTAGAAATTCTTTTTTCTAAAGATTATATTTAAAATGTTTAATTTACCTCCATTATAAAAATTAAACTAAAACCTAACTTTTGTAAAATATATTTCAATATAAACATCTGAATCTTATTTTTCAATAGGACAAAAAAAAAGATTGAAAAAATTCTTATCACTACTGTAATTGATTAAATTTTTTTAAAATGTAATTCAAAACTTCTGTTTCAATAAGTAAAAAAAAAAAAATGAAACTGTTGACCTTTTTCATTTAAAATATAAAAAAAAAAAAATTCCAAGCAATTATATTTTACAATATCACAAAAATCTGATGTACTATCTAATAACTATAATAAATTACTTTTATATATATAAATTTTAAGGTTGATTAAGGAAAGAAAAAAACTATGTGATTAAAAATAATTCAATTTTTATTTAAAGAATTAAAAAAGATATTTTTAACATTCCTATTAAATGTAGGAGGGTTAATTAAAAACTCATAATTTAAATATAGTCAAATGTCACTTAACAAGCACAAAGTAAGTGACATATCAAAAATGCATCCTATAACTCCTTAAAACCTCTTTAGTATAGTGTTTACCTAAAAGTTATATACAAATCTATGTATTATATTACTAATAATTGAATGTATTTGGAAAAGTATAAAGTTTGAATTTTTTTTAAAACATTTAACAATTCAATTAAAGCATGGTAATATTCCAATAAATAATTACTAAAAATAGAGTTTTTATTTATAGCATAAACAATTAGTAAATAATTAAGCACAATCTACCTGCTTGTTGGAGCTACATAGTACTTGCAAATTAACAAAAGAAATATTGATAAAAAAAATGTCTGCATTTATTTTTGAATTTGAAGAAATTAACATATTTTGTAATAAAAAAAATGTATATTAAATAAAAGAAAAGTATGCACAAAATACTTTTGCAGCCTTACATTAAACAATAAATATGGAAATTTTTTATTTTATCATTCCAGTTTCAACTGTATGTACATTCTATAAAATGTTTTTATTTTTAGAATTTCACTTGTTCTCACATTAGCATTTAATTTGCTATTTATTGTTTCCATTTAAAACACCAATGTGGATTAAGTTTTTTACTTTATTTAATACATATTTTGGCATAGATTATCTTTTGTTTATTTTTATTTTAGAGAAGTCTATCAAATAATCATCAAATTGACATACATTTCAGCAAGTAAAAAATTAGTCACTGAAATTTGAACTTGATACCATAATTGATAAAAAATACCCTCATATATTTTTGAATTCACAGCTAAAAAATTCATTAAATATGAATCTTTTATATTTTTTTTTTATTTCATACACATTGCAAAATATATTTTCTATACACTTATAAATGCAAGAATAAAAGTGAACATTTTTTCTTATCGTTTAGATTTTCTTTCAGTAATGTTAAGATTATCTAGATCAATTAAGCAGTTAAACCATTCACTGTAGCAGCATATTTAACTCATTTTAAGTGGTTTTGAGTTATTGGTTTTATTATCTATTCTGGTTACACAAACTAAATGCAATGATCCTTGAACTAAAAGATATTCTTATAAAAATGTAAATAGTAATTTCTTATTGTATACAATTACTTTAAATCATATATGGCATACATGTATATGACTATTTGGTTTTGCTTAGTATAGAGTGACAAATTCAAAAGCTAAAGATTTGTGAATTGATTTCCAGATAAGTAAAAAAAAAATTTCTACAATACTTGACTATCAAATAACAACCTATGAAACTAGCCTTATGACAAAATATTCTAATAAAGATTTCTACTTGGACAAATTATTTATTTACAATATCCAGTCTACTTCCAATTAATTTACAATATGAAAATACAAGTTTTGTTATATATTTTAACAGACACACACAGGTTGAATACTGTTATTGAGAAATCTTTGGTTCATGATTTTTTTTAGGATTCATAGATTTTGTCAATTTGAACAAAAACACTCAAATATATATCTATAATTATAAATCATAGAATGGAAAAACACTTAAAAAGTTCATTAATTGAAAAATAAATAAATTTAAATTGAAGACATTTTTTGTTTACAAAGAAATTATGAAATTTTGCATTGTATATGTGATAGAAATTCAATATTGTATTAAAGTCTTGATTTTTGTATAGTGCGTCAAAATTATGACCTGTCATAAAAATGATTGGATATTATATGACAGAGGTCGGTAACTCCAGGCCCATGAGATTTTTGTCTGGCCCTCCAGCTAATTATCTAAAGATTAGATAACTAATAGCCAGTGGTTAGGTATCAGTATACCGACAAATATTCACAATTATTCAATCTCATCACATTACTGTATCTGCAAATACACTTGTTTTCATTGTTTCTTATTTCTCCATATTGATTCCTTTTTTCTTCTTTCCTTTCCAGAAGTTCTTTTTTTTTTCTGAGCAAAAACAAACCCATGGATACTAAGAAAGGTAATCTTGAGTGCCGAAATTTTAACAAAGGTTGGACACTTAGCTATTTTTTCATTAAGCACTTTGGGAAATGTATTTGTTTGATTTGTCAAGATACTGTTGCCATGAAGAAAGTTTCAAATATTAAATGGCGTAAGAAACTCATGATAATCATTATAACAATTTCATTAGAAAAAACAGGAGAAGACAAAGTTGTACAACAAAGCAGTCACCCTTTTTCAAAAGAAAAGTTGAAGAAATTGATCAAAACACTTGTGCTAGCTACAAGATGCCAAAACTAATTGCAGTAAAGATGAAACCTTTTACTGATGAAGAATTCTTCAAATAATGTATGATGAGGATAGTGGATGATGTTTGTCCAGAAAAAAAGGAATTTATTTCAGCAATAGACTTATCAACAAAAACTGTAACAAGACGAAATGAAAAACTGGCAGGAAATATCAGAAGAGGCTTAAAGGGCATTTTAACAAATCTGAAGTATTATTCAATTGGTATTGATAATAGATATAACCAATACTAGCCAATTTGCAGTATTTGTGAGGGGTGTAACACCAACATTTGATATTGTGAAAGAATTTGTATAATTGATTCTATAAAGGACACTAGCACTGGAGAAGATATTTTGGGAGACATTATAAAATCTATTTCTGACATAAATCTTGATTTATCAAAGCTTATTGGAGTAACCATAGATGGAACATCAGCAATGATTGGAGAAAAATTGGTTTGTTTTATTGCTTCAAGAAAACATTAGTACTGATCACAAACTAATCAACTTCACTGCATTATTCATCAGGATGCATTGTATGCAAAGTCATTGAATTTTAAGAATGGTCATAAAAGCAGTGAATTTTATACTTTCAAAAAGACTAAATCACCATCAGTTTCAAGAATTTTTAAAACAAACTGAAACAGGGTATGATGATCTTACATATTTTTCAAATGTTTGATGCTTAACTGAAGAAAAATGCTGGAACAAGTATAAGCAATGAGAGAAGAGATCGCAATGTTTTTAGAGAGCAAAGACCAAGATAATTCTTGCTTTCAGGATTAGCAGTGGATTGTCAAGTGAGCATTTGTGGTAGATATAACGATCTACATGAACAATTTGAATCTTGAGCTTCAAGGAAGGAACAAGTTTATATTTTAAATGTTTGGTCAAATTATTGCTTTTGAAAGAAAACTTCAACTGTGGAAATCACAATTTTAGATAGGCAACTACTCTCATTTTCCAAATCTCCAAAATCACAAGAAAGATATAATATCAGACAATTTTGTGAGCTCTATTCAGGATTTGAGCAGCGAGTTTGCCTCCTGTTTCATGGAACTTCCAAATCAACTTATATTATTTGGTTCTCCATATAAAGTTGATGTGGAACAAGTGGCAGAATTGAAGCTAATCAACTTACAATGTGACGAATTTTTGAAATCAAAATTTCACTTTGAATTCATTGCTAACTTCTACAAGAAATATGTATTGCCAAGCAGAAAATATAAAAACAACTTGAATAATGCAAAAATGATGGTATAATTTTTTTCAAAAATGAAATATTCTAAAAGTCATTTAAGAACAAGATTGTGTGATGACCCGAATAATGTTTTGCTTCTGGCATCAACAAACATTTCTCCTGATCTGGAGAAATTAGCAAACAATAAGCAGAAATAAGTGTCATATTAATTAATTTGCCATTTCTAATTGTATTTTGTTTATCATAAGGAATTTGCAATTTTTTTCTTTTATTTGCAGTAAATATTTTACTATTATTCCTACAGTAAAATAAGTAAACTTGTTTAAATAAAATTACTTTGATTTCCTTGTTTTCTTTAAATATCCAGACCAAGACAGTTTTCTGAACAGAGCAGTCTAAGGTCAAGATAATTTATTTGTAGTACATTTGATATCATGGCCCTCTTTCAAGACACTGCATAGCAGTTTGGTCTTCTCTCTCCAAAAGATTGCCGATTCCTGCTATATGATAAAAAGTAAAAAATTATTAAAAAATATTCCTGAATGTGTTGGTTAAAGGAATATTAATAAAAGAAAAATTAATTTACACAGCACTAACTGAGAAAAAGTAAACAATTTATTAGAAAATATTCTTTAAATATTTGAACTAAATTAAACATAATAATGCACTATTGTACTTTTATTAGTGAATATTACAATTAAAAAAATGAATTTGATTATTACCATACTTATATTTATTTTATTATGAAAAAATTTTGCATTGCATATGTGACACAAAATTCATAATAAAACACATTTTTTAAGCAATTTAACTTTTAATGAAAGAGAAACTTTAATCTGAATATATTTTTGTTAAATTGAATCGCTGATATAATTGTGTCTGGATACTAGAAGCTGTTGCTTATTTTTACCATTCTCATATCAAATTCTTCTCTTTTTTTGCTTTTAGATATCATACACAATTGCAAATCACTACTTACTATTCATATGGCATGCAAAAAAAGGTATCAATTCATGTTTTAACTAAAAGAGCATTCATTTCTTACTTTTGTTACATCAGTATAACTGACAAAATATTAGAAAACAACACTATGTTACTTTTTTTTTTGTTTTGTTTTAAAATTAAACTTTAATGTAGAATTGTATGTTGTTGCTTTTTTGTTGTTTTAAATGGCGTACAGAATTGAGAATCAATATTCATTACAAGTTTTCAATTAGCATATGGTTAAATATGATTTTGATCTGAATTTTAGCAATTCAATTTTTGCATTGATGAGTGCAACAGAAATTCTAATCTTAAATATGTAAAAAAATACAATGAAAAATGTTTAAAAAATAGAAATTTTCATTTTATTATATATATAAATACACAAACTTAAAGTTCAAATCCTGATCAACCTTTTTTTTTTTTAGGAAGTTGGAAATTTCCAAGCAAGTGTAGAGTTTTCCTTTCAAATGTTGACTCATAATCAACTCCCACATAATGATTGTTAAGTAAATACCTGGCTAAAAAAATTTAAAAACCTGCAAAAATCCTTATTATTTAATAGCGGTTAAGACTGATGAATACTTTCTATATTATTCTTCCATAAATGAATAAAGATCATGGATAATAAAAAAGCATAAGAAAATAACATGAAGCACATATATACTTATTTTATTTAGTATATGGAATGTTGTTTTTATATAACAGCTTACCTATTAACATAATGTTACAAAAAATTTTGTCAAAATTCCAATCAGGAGATATATTCATTAGTGGCCATTGCAAAAGGATAAGTCTGAACGTGCCAATAATATTTATTATTATAATATCAAATTGAATATTCAAAAGTTTAATATATGAACTTTTTCTCCAAACAAAGGCACAATATTGACCAGCTAAATATGTATTAGTGTTAAGGAAGCTTTGAATGAAGTACTTGCATCACAACTCCAGCCAATATTCCAACAAGGTTATTCCTAGAAATTAATTTTGGTCTAATCTTGAATAAATGAGGAAAATATAATCCAAGATTATTCCTAAATAGTATAAGGTAGGATTGTGTTTTGGTCTATTAATATGCAAATGATATTTACATTGGACTAGTAATAACATCCCAGTCCTTGCAAAAAGATTTCCAATCTTTTCATATATTTCTTGAGAGATTTTAGTTTCAAGAAATTATTTTTCTGGAAAGTCAGAGTAATAACATAGCATGAATGAATTTTCTGCAATCTATTTCTGGAAAATCATTGATGAACATATGAAATAAAATAGATATAAAAAAAACTAAACCTGAAGTAGACCATTTTGTAAAAATTTTGTATCTACCAAGACTATCATTGTGTCATTTCAATTTTTCTACTGAACAGCATTTTGTCAAATAAATTTAATACCATTAAATAAATAAAAGTAGCATCAGTTTTTAATTATTTTCTAAGTTTTAATTTTTTTCACAGTTAGTAGGTTCTACCTGGTCTAAACCCAGTCTGCTCTATAAGTAAATGACTCACAACAATTGGAAAAAACCTTAACATAATTCTGTTAAAAAGTTTGTAGGAGACAAGAAAATAATGTTATTGGGTGAAAATTTTTTAATCATTGCGGAATTCATTTGGTTTTAAAACTGCTCTAGTTTTGCTTTTATGTTCATTTTTTATAATAGTTTCTGAATGAATAATCTTATTGAATTGTTTTGCGAACTATAATTTGACTTTAAGTCTTAGATTTTTAGAAATTCTGGATATATGTTGTCAGCTCCACGAGTCTTTCCGACTTAAAAAAATCCAGGGTAACTTCAAAATCAAACATCTACTGGGTTTTTTTATAATACTTGAGCAACATTATGAAAGAGAAGTTTGCAATTTTGTTTTGATAGCAGTAACAATAGCAATTATTTTAGAAGTAATTTTATATCCATCAAAAACCACATAAAAGTGGTCAAGTCTTACAACTAATTTTATAAAATTGCTTTTCCATGATCTCTCTCCACTGGCATTATCCAATAATTTTACAAACGTCAGCAATTTTTTGGGTCCTGGGTAAACAAAAATTGATTATAAAGAACAATTCTGCTTTTGTTCCAGCCTGGAATGAATTGCTTTGATATTCACAAAAAAACAATTTTTTGACAGCTTCTATTACAAATTTGTTAAACCTACCTACCATAATGAGACAGAAATATTCTGTTCATTATTAACTGGCTCCAGTTAACTCTTTTTAAATTCTATTTCAGATCATGATAACTTTCAACTATAGAAATATGTATTCCACGAAAATGATCAAATTTTGTTTATGTTGGCTATGAAGGAAATGATCCAATACCAGGAGTTCAACAGATTATGATAAACCCATTTTTGTCACAAATTTGTTGCCTCTATATCTAAGTGGCATATTTCTCATTTAGGCATTATAAAGGGCATGTTGTAAACAAGTTCATAAATTCTCAAAATTGATGACTTGCTTGATTCTCTTTACATATCTCTAAAAATTATTATGAGAATTTAAATCTTCAATAAAAAGGGAAGATGTAGAAAAAGATTGGTAAAAGTATAGAACATATTTGTAAATGTTGTGTAATATAAAAATTATTTAAACAGAGATTGCAAAATCTTTTGAACTATTTTCAATAAAAGTTATTTACTTTACAAGATGATTTGAAACATATGTAATATATATTTAAAATGCATCTTATTAATAACCAAGGTAAATCCAAAAATTTTAAGATAGCAAACATTATTAGAAAAATGCTAAGTCTTCTAAGTACAATTACATCAATATTGTATTGATAACTAATTTGAAGATCTCCATTTTTGATTTTGATATACCCTCAATGTTAAGTTGAAGTAATTTTATTGTTTCCTAAATGAAGATTGCCCTGTACATGACATACCTGGCACTTGGAGTATACCCTGATCATTAACACCATGTAACTTTTGTATTTCTAGAGGCTAGGATCCTCATCTTTGTAGTCTTAACATAGCTATTACCACGACTCCACTCCCTACCACCACCACCATAATAATGCTAAATTCATATTGATAACTTTATGTATTTTAATAATTTATCTTTAACCAAGAGTTAATCAAGATAAAGTCTGGTCTCTATATGGTTATTTATTTATTTATTGTTTGTTTTTTCTTAGAATTTTTATCTCAATGATATCATTAATATAAGCGTATGTTTGTAAGTATGGTTAGATATATGTAATAAAAATGATGCATATAGTCATGCAAATAATAATTAGGATCATATGAACTTACAATATAGTTAAAACTACAAATAACATTAGTTCTTAATTCAGTGCTGTTTTAGTGAAGATGCATGAATTTATTATTACTTAGGTATGCATGAGACATTAGAATAAAAGTCGTCATGACAAAATATCTGAATCAAAAAAAGATGAAAAAATTGATAATTTATAATTCATATAAAAAAAAAATCAATAAAATTTTGAAAAATGTTTACTAAATTTATACACATATTTATGTTTATATATACAGTTGATGGCTTTTAACCTCTAATACCAATATATATATAAATACAGATGCCTTCCTCAACAAAAATTACATTTTATTTTTGAATCCCCCCCCCCCTTACAATCAATGGACTGACATTCAAATGATTTAAAATATTGACTAAAAACAAAAGCCTAAATTTATATAGTAATTTTTTAGCATCAGAAAAAAAAAGTTCTGTCCTGAATATAAACCTCTATGAAGTTTACAAATAAATATGTATAGCTTTTTAGATGTATGTATATTTAATTAAATAAAATATTAAATGACAATGGCGGAAAATCATACTTCAGGGAAAAGAATGAATGAATTAGCACTAAAAGTTACAGATAGAACATCTTTGAAAGATTAAACTTGTAAAAGAGCTTATGAAATTATGATCCAGGAAGTTGTTGTAAAAACTGGTACTTATATAAAATGTGAAAAAAGAGTGCTATTAACTAAATGAAAATATTTTGATTCATCCCTCAGGATCTAAACAAAAAGAGTAGAACAAATTCCTAATATCCACTCCATAAGTTCTAGTTATTTGTTTGTTTTACAAACTTTTGATGAATAATAAATTAATACAATCATTTTTCTCTTAATGTATATCTCAAATTATGTCAAACTATATAGTTGCATATGCTAAAAGATTTTTAACTATTTATAAATTCTTCAACATCATGTATGATTGTAAATGAATTTTATAAGTAATTAGACAATTAATAACAATCACTGACTGGTATGCCTTAATTAATGACATATATTAAACCAATAAGAAAGGCAATATATGGATTAAATTTTTTTATAAATTTAATATTGATTGACTTTTGACGATGAATAGTCTTATCAGACCACAATAAATGCATATGGAAATAAAAATCAATGTATCCATGGAGATTCAAAATTAAACTTAAATGTGAATAATCTTGAAAAAAGAATGAACAATAATTTTAGTTAATATTGATAGCATACCAAGATTGTAGAATCTGATTACAGTTTTAGCAATCGAAAATGATATCCAATGAACAAGAAAATGAGAAATACTCACAAGCAATCTAATGTTGCAGTCAAACCAAATAGGCTAGTTTAAGATTATAGTCTACTCTAATGATCATATCAAGATAAATAGAATTACTACAGATTTAAAGATGTTATGGTAGTAATATATATTCTTGCTCTTAAAAATATTGAAAACTTCCACGAGAAATTGCATTATACTGATGTACTGCATTAAAAATGAGAAACTCCGAATATATGATGTGATCAATGAGTTTAACTCATCAGTTGTTTCATTTACATGCAAATTCAAGAATTGTAGAAGCCAGTAAATCATCAAATATAGTAATCATAAATTGACCCTTTATAGTATCAATTAAAAAATTAATTTTGATGTAATTCTGATAACATAACTATAAAGTTAGGTGGGAGCAGTTTGGCCATATACCAATACCAAAATAATTCTCTGATGTATGAATGAATCATTGCTGAAATGAAAGTTATCTAATATTCTAAGCAATAAAATTTCTAAATAATAATAATAAATTACTAATTACAAAAAAAAAAAATAGAATAAGATTTTTGTAGCTTATCCAAATGATCAATCAACAAATTCAAATAGATGGCAAATAATATAAATGCAAATGAAATACAGACTTATATACCTATATCAATATATAATATATAGGGTATATGAGCACAGACTTTCACATGACCCACCACTCACCACTCTATCTCATATCACTGATACACTTGAACACATATATGTTGAAAAGATAAATAATCACTAATATACATATTTTATGCTAAACCAGAAATCATCAGTTGCTCCAGAGTGGTGGATCATGTGAAAGTCTGTCCTCATATATCCTATATATAAATGCAAATGCTAATTTGCAGGAAAATCACTTCTGGGCATATGCATTAATAAAAAGGGACATTTTGGCTGAATAGATTTATTAGTTAGATAATTATAGGACAAAATATAGATATAATGATTAAACGTGAAGAATTAATAATTCCAACTAACATGAATACAAATAGCTTTAAAATCTGATGCCAAGTTGAAGGTGGTGGTATCTATACAATGGCTTGGGAGAGAAAACTCTCTTTACAATATAATGCAAGATAGGCAACTTTAAAAACATTCATTTAAATTTTTTTAAGGATAATGAGGCAAAGAATTTCTCATATTTTCTAACTCATCCAAAGCCCCTCCCCCGAATTAATTAATTTAGCTTATTTTGTTATAGTAGCATGACTGTATTATTTTTTGTTTTATAAAGTCTTCCTCCAACATTAATTGACAATTTGAATTAAAATTTCAATTTATTTTTCATGTTTGATGTTTTAAATTTATAAAATATTTTTCATAAATTATAAAAAAAATATGATCATAATTGTGATCACAATAAAAATTTCCACAAATGAGGCCTTTTTTTTAGTGCCCCCCAAAAAAAAAAAATTTTAAATGCAGATTTTTGGAAAATTAAATATCAAAAACTTTAAAAAATAATTTGAAATCAAAATTTGTCAAAACCCAACCATGTTACATACTATATAAAAGATCTAAAATAAGCTACAATTTGATAATTTCAATGACCTATCTTAATTCTAACTGGAGTGATCATTTTTTATGTAACTACATGTGGGCACAAAATTTGGAGATTTTAAATAGCTTATAATTTTGAAACTATATTGGGTAAAAAATTAAAAATTTGGATTTTTTACTGCCTGAGGTAGTACATTTATTGGAAAATTTTCAATAGCCAGGTTTTTTTAATTGGATCACTTGATATGGAATGACTTTTTAAAAAGAGATGATAATTGGAGATATTTGCCATCTACTATTCATGATGATGATGAAATAGAAAGCATAAGTAAAACATTTAAAAATAATTAAAAAGAAATATAAAATTATTGACAAAAAGATTGAGCACAGAAAAAAAATATTTTGAAGCTCATGTAAAAGTGATAGAATTGATTAGAGATGATAAATTCAAGTCAGAAATGGGAATAGTTCAAATTTTAAAAGAACTAGCGATAAATACATTGACAATAAGTTATGAAAGAATTATTTAAAAAAAAACATTAGATTAGTAATGAAATAAAATTATAGAGAAGAAAATCAAAAAAATATTACGAATGAATTGAAATATGAAAATGATAAAAAAAAAGCCAGGCAAATGGGATTAAATGAGCAATGTAAAGAAATAGACATTATAAAGAAAGTTTAATGTAATATTTGGTAGAATAAAAACTGATTGAAAAAAACAGGATTGCAGTAGTGAAATAATAACTGAAAAAAATAAATCCAATAAAAGAATAATACATGGAAAATATGGATAAAATTTCAAAAGTTACCAAATTTTTACCTATATAAATTGACAAATTTGTGGGATAAGAATAAATAGATTCAATAATAAAAAAGAAATTCTAAGCAGAATACATGAGGTAACTTTAAAAACAATAAATAAAATTAGATAAAGTAAAATGAAATATTAAGATTTCAGTTGAAATGTTAAAAAACTATTGCAGATATGAAAAATGGAGAAGGAATGATTCATTCATGATTCAAGAGTAAAGACCATTATATTCCTTCAATAATTATGATTTTATAAAACATGTAGTTTAATGCTGAAAAAATGTGAGCTTTCAAAAAAAAATTAGTTTACATTTACATTCTGCTTTTATCTGAAAAACAACTTGAATTGGGGGGGGGGGTAAAAAGGGAGAGAGGGATGGTCAAAAAATTCAAAGAGAACTTTTATTTAATTCTAAAATGTACAATTTTAATAGCCACACTTTAAAATTAATAGGAAAAACACAGATCAATAAATATGTATAAATCACCCTAATCAATGTGAGCACCATGTTTCTATTTTGCTTTCATAATCCGATTATTTAATTTGTGATTTTCATGTTTTTCTAGAAACTGAAACAAAAAAACCTTAATTGATTTTATTTGAAAATACTGGATATAGTTGATCTTTAAAAATATTTATATATTAATTGCCAAATCTTACAGAACATTATTAGAAATAAGGAGGGAAAAAAAATCAATATTGAGCCAGTAATACATTACATGCAGAATATACACTTTAATCGATACTAAAATTAATACTTAGTGTTTTTAGTCAATATTTACCTTTAATAAAGTTAAGAGGAAGTGATAAATATTTGTTTCCTGATTACTATTGTGTTATATTATTTGCAATTACCCATAAACAAACAAAAGACAGAAAGACCAAAATAAAAATTAACGATGAATTTGGTAATGATCAACTAAGTAAATCAGCTAAGAATAAATATATCTATATCGCATGCTGATCCTACGCTTATTTGTCATCTTTCAATATTTTTTTTAATTTCTGCAGCGTACTTTATTTTTTTGAAAGATTTCAATATTTTATCTACTACTAGCTTTCCATTGCAATCTATTCTCAACCTTATTTTCCCAATGAAAGCAATCAATATTGCACTTTTTTATAATGAATTTAAGATAATTTTTTATAACTTCAATTGAGTCATTTCAAAATTCTTTATTACCATTTTTCATTTCATATGTCTATCCAAAAAAAAGCCTTTATAACAGTGGATTCTATAGCATTAAATCCAGTAAGTTAAAACCATAACTGATTGGTCTTACAATCTTGCCATTGTATTTTTAGAATCTTATAGAACTTGGTTTTTGTTATATCATAAAGGGTTCAAGTTTCATTTTCTTACAATACAGAAAAACAACAGTTTTAGCAATTAATTCATTTTAATTATAAACCTATCTTTTAACATGTTAAAGGAGTTAGTTGTATTGCATTTTAACATCTAAATATACTTTTTCATCTTAAAAACTATCAACATATGTAAAATAATTTGCATTTTTAAGTGACAATAATTCAAATTTACATTTTCCTTTCATAGCTGACTGATAAAGGACTTGGATTTTCTGAATGTTAACAATCTATACACATAGCATTCAAAATAAACATTTTATAGATCATCTTTTGATTTGTCAATAGAACAGAATCAGTGTATTATAAATTTGGAAGCTAAAAACATCACATTCTTATTTTTGCTTTTAATTGATCCAAATTAAATACTCCACCAAAAAATTTCAACGGAGAACCAGTTAATTCCATTCAGTCAAATACCTTTATCAACTAATTAAAAATTATGTATATAAATCACCCTTTTATTTTTGATGCTTTTCGCATTGTTTTGATAACAAAAAGCATATCTACAGTAGTTTTTGATTCCCTAAAATCCAGTGGGTCGTTGCTAATCATTTATTACAATTGGAAGCAATCTATCCAAAAAATCCTTTAAGGTACTTTTGCTTTAATGAATAATGAAGATATTTCATGATAATTATTAGTTTTTTTCCTCTTAATTTTTATAAATCGGAATATATGTAAATATTTCATTTATATAGCGCAATATTTTTCTAAATTATAATAATAATGTAGCTTACTCCACTACACATGCACTTTACAGATTGAACACTGATTGTAATGAATACTCTCCTTTTCAAACATAAGATAGTCTTTTTAAAAGATAGAATGGATCCACTCCATCCTTTTCACTTAAACTATATATATAGGAAAATCTGAAGCATTTGGAACTGAGAGCATGAAGATTTAATTAATGACTTTAAATTACTTATAATATGATTTTTGTCAATGACACTTGCGAAATTTTTACAATTTACGATGTCATTATCAAATGAAAACTTAAAGATATGTAAATATTTCATTTATATAATGTGATGCTTCAGATTTGCATATACATATAATTTAGGTGAAAAGGATAGAGTGGATCCATTCTATCTTTTAAAAAGACTTTATCTTATGTTTGGAAAGGAGTGTATTCATTATAATTATCGTTCAATCTGTAAAGTGCATGTACAACAGCGTAAGTTACATTATTTTTATAATTTATAAAAACATCACACTATATAAATTAAATATTTACATATCTTTAAGTTTTTATTTGATAATGACGTATTGTAAATTGTAAAAATTTCATAAGTGTCATTGACAAAAATCATATTATAAGTAATTTAAAGTGATTAATTAAATCTTCACATTCTCGGTTCCAAATGCTTCAGATTTACCTATACATATAGTTTAGGTAAAAAGAATAGAGTGGATCCATTCTATCTTTTAAAAAGACTTTATCTTGAATTTGGAGAGTATTTATTATAATTAGCGTTCAATCTGTAAAGCGCATAAGCAGTGGAATTGGAATAATAAAAATTAACTTTTATGTATTTATGTATTCTTTAAAAATAATAAATCCAATACTTCTGTTATTATAAAATGTAAATCACAATATATATTATTTTAATATTTCTCTGTTTTATACAATAGACATAATGTTATTTACCATATTTCAAATTTCTAGATGCTTCATCAAGATCTGTTGTCTTTCCATTTTTAAGTTATTTTAATTTCATTAAACTGGATAATTTTATCTGAATCTTAAAATTTGTTTAAAAAGATAATAAAAATATCAACTTCACTTATTCAAAATATCATTATTATTATTATTATTAGATCAAAGATTACCATCTATGGATTTAATAGGATTTTATCATTCTTTAGGCTCATATTTTATTTTAAGTATGAATAATTAAAAAAGAAGAAGAAAATGGCTGTATTTCCTGTACAGTTTTAAGTTATTAACATTTTAAGTCTACCTATCAGTTATCTATATTGCTTATCAAATTCTACATTCTATTTACAATTCTGCTAACAAAGAAACTTACATGTTTCATTTTAATAAAGTTACTAATAATATATTCATTTTCAGTGAACTAATCAGGATTCTTCTTTTTAATGAATCCAAGAATAATTTATTTGTGTTCATAACATTCTTCTTAAGAGAATTCTATACCTCAATAATGAGAATGAAAATCCAAGCTGGCAATTTTAGTGTTCAATACCTGTTAAATTTTGGTATAAATAATAATTACTTTTACAGAACAAATATAAATTTCCTATTAATAACGACTATCATTTTAACCTTGAGGGACATTATTCCTTTTACATTTTGATTTCTAATTGTAACAATAGAAGATAATGCACAGATGCACTTAAATGTTTTTATAATAATTTTTTTCCCTGAAAATAAGTCTTCAATGAGAATCAATCAATATCTTGTGCAAAAATTCTAACAACAAATCATTTGAGCTTATATTACTAATATCATTATTTCTAATAGCTTAGAGACCCTGTTCTTATCATATGCATTTTAGCTTACAAAAATAAAAATTTGGTTTTTAATACCATTATTCAACAAATAATAAAAACTTCATATAAATTCTTTGAATCTAATATTTGAATATAAACACATAAAATCGGCATAGATACAAATTAAGTTTTAACATTATTAATATTATACCAATACAATATACAGAACAGATTGTAGAAATATTATTTAATATTTACAGCTATGATTTTTTTTAAAAACAAAAGAATTTAATAAAAGATAAAGAAGTTTATTGCTGAATTATTACTAATAATTCACTATTCTTGGAAAATTTTTACTTTAGAAAAAATAGAGAATCACAAGTACCAGATTAATAGTGTTGCACAGATATAAAAAATGAGACTTAAAAAAAAAAACCAGCCAAAAAATAGTATATAAAATTTTTTAAAAAAATTAAGCCAATAGGTTGTAGAATTTGTGCTATAATTAAATGTGTAGATAAATATTTAATTACATGCTTTATTAAGATCAATTAATATCTTATTAAATAAATTTTAATGACATATTATTGGTCTCTTTACAATAGAAATAATGTGACAATTAACTCTGTTAATGACAGTAAATCCTACCTCAATGACAAAAAAAAAAAGTATTAGTTGGGGGGAGGGAGAAGTAATGTAACTAAAATTTTTGCATATTGCGAATGCAAAGGCCTTCTACTATATAAAAATGATAATGATACAAGAATTACCATATTTCTGCAAATATATGCCACATTTTTACTCAAATTTTAAAGCAAAGCAAATATTTTAACATCTTATTTCTATCAATCTCGCATTCCCCAATGTTTGTCTTTGCTTTACACTCTAGGCATGCGCATAATATTACAGTCATTGATAGCAACTACATAGAATCACGAGGTACATGGATGAATTTTAATTTTGTTTTTATTACCCATACTCAATATAATGAAAAACAGTCTACATACGATGCTGAATTCAAAATAAAAGTTACATTGTGCACTGAAGGAAATCGTGCAGCCAGTAAAAGATTTATGGTTGATGAAAGTAATGTTCATCATTAGACACCCATAAAGAAAATGTTATTTCAACAGGCAAAACTCTCCATACAGTAGTGCCACTCAGCCAGCCAGAGTAATCAGTGGATGCCAGAAGGCTTGTGCATAAAATCCCCATCTAGTGCCTACTCATCCAATATTCCTAGATTAGTTTCTGGCTTGCCTCACTGACGAAGGCCATAAGCTAGAAATTAGTCTAGGAATATTGGCTGAGTAGACACTAGATGGGGATTTTATGCACAAACCTTCTGGCATCCATTGATTACTGTGGCTGGCACTGAGTGGCACTAATGTATGGAGAGTTTTGCCTGTTTTAATAAGTTATGTGTAAGCATAAGAATTGGTGATCATATGATGTTTAGTGGTTTAAATGTTATTTCAGTGTTAAAAATAAAATCATTATCAAGGCCTAAAAAAGGAAGATATATTGCAATTGATGCAGATGTTTTATCTTATATAAAGAAATTGCATGGTAAAAGTTCATCAGTGACAAGAGAGACAGTTATGATTAAAGCTAAATAGTGTGCCAAAAATAGTGGCATAAAGTTTAAAGCAAGTCATGTATGGTGAAAAAATTTATGAAATGAGAAGGATTAGCAATATGAAGAACTACAATAACTCACAAGATGCCTATTTAAATAAATAAAAAGGCTTCTTATTTTTCAATACCATACCTATTATAAAATCATTTTTAGAAATTTTTTCCAATTTTCCAATCTTAAAATCTTACTGTGGTTTAAATTCACGGTTGACTTATATTTGAAATAATAAGATAAATATCTTAGGAGGATAAAAAAAGGAAATCTAAAATTCTAATATATATTTTCAAAATTTTCCCATGATCACACTTTTTGATTCATTTATTTTTGTTTTTATTTTTAAAAATAAACTGCAAAGTTTTATATTGATCTTATAAAAAAAAAAAATGGAGTTTTGAAACTAGATATCTTGTATGACAACAATTACATTTAATGAAAAAACAAACACTAGTAAAAAAACTTTCATTAATGATTTAAATTGCAAATGCTATAAAAATATTGACTAAATCATCCTTTTCTAATAACAAGCTTATTCATTTTTCATTATGCAGTATTTATCTCTATCATAGATCTTTTGTATTTTTTATATTCTATTCATGTTCTCTTTTTCCTAGTGTAGTCCACATTGCTCTTTTCCTATTTCTTCAAATACAGAATCAAACACCATATTTACAATTTAATTTCAGTTAGCTGGCACTTTTTTATATATATATTTCATTCTTTCCTTTTTTATATATATATAATTCATAGTTTCAAAATATTGTAAATATTATTTATTAAGAGCAAGCAGTTCCTAATTCAAGTGAAAGGCTGAAAACTAGAGTAAGAAATCATTATGTTCCTAAATTATTTAATAATTTACATATTGAATTAAGAAGCTTGCAACCTTATAGAGAAATAAAAACAAATTAAAAAATATATTACAAGAGGGAAAAAGAAGGGGGAGTTATTATATAGAAAAATATATATGAATATCTAATGTTTATATAATCAATATTTTTATTACTGTTTATAAGGAATAGAAGTAATTAGGAAATTATTAAAAATAATAAAAATGAATAATATATTTGGATTAATAGTTATTCATGAATATATATGTATACAGTTAGGAATATTCGCGTATAATTTATATTTATTTTCTATTTATATTGTATATTTTATTTTATATTAACTGGATTATTTTATTTGGGTTTGATTATTTATTTCACTTTTATTAACTTTTTTTATATATTTTATGTTGTTTTTAGTTTTTTATTGTTTACATTTTTATGGTATTATTTATAGTTATGTATTTTATTTTGTTCATTATACCATAGCTCTGAAGAAGACTGCAGGAGAGTCGAAATGTAGGTGTATGTATATATGTACAAATAAAGGGTTTTGAAAAAAATATTTGAAGTAGTTTGGATAAATTGTATTTATATAGTTAATATATTATTGAAATGTAATTTATTGTTGTTATTATTATTAACATAACATTTAAAAATGCATGTAAATATAAAAATTTTCTTCTACATAAAAGTGCAACTAGAGCTTAGGAGAAGAATAACATTTGTATTTACAAATATATTTTGACTTGTATTTAAATGAATAAACGTAATGAATGTATTTATATTAATAAACGACTTGTGATTATTTCTCTTTAATTTTTCTTTCAAATCATATTGTTTTCTTCTATTTCCATCATTCACATTTTATATGAATACATTAATCAACAATTACTTACCATGACTGATATTTTTGCTAATCCTTTTTTGTTGGTCAACTTTTCTCCATCTTTGACTATCTCTATCATCTTTTTTTTTTTTAATGACTTCTAATTTTTGTTCACTTGTTTCAATTTTCTTTATTTTTTTCCTATGACTTTTTTCTCATGTAAAAGTCATTATACTTATTTGAATTTGCAATTTATGTAATACATAGACTATACACTTTTTGTACGTCCTATAGACTCTATGTATATATTTAATTATAGAGATACATATAGCATTATGAAGGCACACATTTATATTTAATATGTAATTACTTATTCTTTCTGGAATTCCATATGAGTTCATTTTGTTTGATACATATAAATATAACCACAATATAATAATTGCTCAGCTCTAGTGAAAGATTGCCATTACCCTATATAATATATTCAACCACCTCTTTTTTTTAAGAGTTACAGCATAAATATTAATGCTCTCTAACATTTACAGTGGTTAATGTAAATCTTAAAAAAAAAGAATCATAATTCGGTAGTTGTAACTTACCCCCCATGTGGCCACAAGAGGCGAGAAGGGAGCCAAAAGCAGCGATGCAAGTGCCAGCCGCTATGTGGTGCTGTTCACTATGCGTATGCACTGATTGGTATTATACAATTCAAAGAAAGTATCTTAACATAAAACTTTTTATTTTAGCAACTCTCAGCAAAGTGTGTATAAAATTAAAAATCAAATATAAACATTTTATTAGATCAAGAAAATCAAAAAAATAATAAAATTAGAAATAATTTAAATATTTTAATAAATGAAGCATATCAAAAATAAAATCTGCAATGTTCCTTAATTTAGAAAAACTGTAGGGGGATATTAGAGAAAAAGAAATGTCAAATACTGCTCAATTCCAGATTAACATCTGCTCAATTCCAAATTAATAATTTATCTTAACTATAATCTACAAATAAATAAGTCCACTGCAAATTACCAAATACAATTTTAAAGTAACTCAAACTTAATTACTGAAACAAATCTTGAAAAATATTTTTAGATTTGATTAAAAATTAACATTTTTTCTTTAATCATATTTTTAATTCTTACAAAAACATATCTTAAAATGTACATTATTAGCAAGAAAATAATATAATTAATTTTTGTCATTTATTAGACTAGAGATTATCCAATAATGAATAATATTTCTATAGTATAAATATTTATTATTGGATAATCTCTAGTCTAATGAATGATTAATAAAAATTATTAATATATTTTCAGTAAGTGGTTTGTGCCAATGTTGTGAGAACAGCACATTTGATATATCAATTAAAGTGTATTAAATTGCTATCTATATATGTACTGAACAGCGATAAAGATATGTGTAAGAAATTATAGTCAGAGCCAATTGCTGAGTGCTCGTTCAGCATGAAATGTGCATCTTGGAGATCATAGATCTTTTTCATCTATCTTTAGTCATATATTTATTTCAATCCCTCCACAAAATGTTATAAGTGGATACAAACAAGCCTCTACCTTGCATGAGTGGTGTAGTAAAAATTACACTACAGAAATATTATTCAACTATTATTATATTTTGAAGTATTCAACTTCAGCAATTATATCATATGAAATAGATGAAAACTTATATTACTCTTCAATTATACAAAAAAAAAATTTAATTGAATTTGAAATTTCCTAAGAATAATTACATAGAAGAATTTATAATGTTACTATAGTGAATGGTCTATCCACGAGATGGAATCAAGTTATGCAGAAGATTTTATGTCAGTATACTTATATAAAAAGTGGGATGGTTGTGTTAGGAGGATTGATGAATGTTACTTTGGTAAAGAATGGTATAGAAAATAAGAAAATTGAAAAGATGGAGAACTAGTAGGGAGAGTAAATAGTTAAATATATATATAGGGTAAATAGAATATTGGATGTGAGTTAATTTATGATAATAGCAAGGAAAGTAGTTTACTGTTTAAGGTTCAAACAGGATCGTTGGCAACAAAGGAATATACACATAAATGAAGAAATGTGGGTGATTTATATTAGGCATCTGCTAATTCAATGTAAATGCTTACAAGCAGAAAGGATATAAATAATGAAGTTGTGAGAAAGTAAATATAAACAAAGTGATTACATAGGAAGTGGGTTCTTGGTTTTTATGCTGGGCTTTGAAAAAGGGTATCTAGATATAAAGGTCACAGAGTGGACAAAGATGTTGTGGAATTGGGATGAAGGATAGAGAAGAATATGGGAAAAACTTAGAGTGGAGAATGAAAAGGGAAGGTGGCTAACAGATTCCTGACTTTGATCAAGAAGAAGCCATAGTGCATCGCATTGACAAACAAAAAACTAATCAATAAGAAATAAATGTTTATTATTTGAATTTACAATATTATCTTAAATAAAACATGAAAATAATATATTTAGCAATGAAAATAATTTTACTTGGAAAATAAATATATTTGCAACCATATTTTCATGTTGATCAAAAATAAAAGGTGTAAATTTATTACAAAATTTACCACAATAATTGTATTAAATAAATGTATGAAAATATTACTATTTAGCTTCTATGGATAGTTTAGTTTGTTTTTTTTTACTTTGAAACAATCATATCTTTCCTGTCTATTCTCAATCCCCTCCCCTTCCCCCTCTCTTTATCTTTTAATTCTTATATTTCAGACATATATTTATTAACTATTTCTTTTATTCTTTTTACTTTAGAAATACTGATTTCCCCCCTCCCCCATCTTTTGTACTTTCAGTGAAAGTTTTAAAAAAAGATTTTTGTTTAGTTTGTAGCTTTCTATTAAAATTATTATTATTAGTTTTTAAAAAAAAATTCCATTAAAAGTTTTAGCATTTTCTGAGATAATTGAAGTAGTAAATTTTTTTTTTAATAATAAATTAATGATTAGATCATGTTATTCATTTTAAATATATATAATTATTATATGCAATTAATAATTCCTCCAATTTTTTTTAGACATTTAAGTAATATACTTATTGCCATAAATTAAATAAATTGTACATTTTATTTATTAACATAAAATATGAATCAAGTCATTTATTTTGTATAGAATATATTAGGTGTTTATCTGCTATGTAAAAATATATTATTTTCATGTATTTATTTAATATATTACTGCTAGAAATTCAATAACAAATATTTATGTTTAACTTCTTTTCATTAGTTTTGTCTTTGGTCATGGGAATGTAGTATGTGATTCCATCTGGTAAATAGACTATATGTTGTAATAGCATTGAAATGATCTCTCTCAAAAAAGAAAGTCTTGTTGCTAAAAATTCCATATAAATTTTCTCAAAAAATTTACTATAAATTAATACTATTCTCCCAATAAGGAAAGAATATTTCATCTCTGAGTAATATTAATGCTATTCATAATAACAAGGAAATGCAGTGAAAATTTACATGAGGGGGGGGGGGGCTGAAGAAAAAAAAATGAGAATTTTGGTTAATTCACTGAAAAAATACAAATTAATCATTCTCAATCTCTAAAAAGATCTAAATGCTTTTTTTTTTGTTTTGTAACTCATTAGTTTTTTTTTTGTTGTTATAATATACATTTATATCAAATTACTTGATAAAAAACTGAGGAATGTGATCATAAAAACTCACATAGAAAAAAAATTGGTTCAAACTAATATATAGGTAATTTAAAAATGACCAAATAGATTTTTTTTCCTCCAACAACTTCTAAAACCTCTTCGTGTTTACGCCCGCACAATGCAGGCAATGATTTTCAAATTATAAACATCCAGGTTGAGGTTAAGATTATGGAAATCTACGCAGGCTACACATGCAGCAGCAAGGTAAATCTTATTTTTCTACAATAAAAAATAAAAAATTTATGATCATTTTTGTGATCAAGTAGATTGAATTTTTTTGTCATTCTCTCATTTTTTTGATAGTTACTGGAAAAGAATTCAGTGTGAAAAATATATCGGTAAAAAGTTTTACTTTTTCCGTTGTATTTTGAAGAAAACATTATGGAGGTTTAATAGTAAGTATTTTTATTTTTCTATATTTTTTTAATTATTTTATTATATGTTTTTTAATTATTATTTTATTATATATTTTTTAATTATTGTTTTCTTTTATATATATTTGCTATAAAAAAACAAAAAAGATTGTGCATATTTTTCTATAATGTGAGCTTGGATGGATGGAATATTTGAATTAATTAATATGAGACAAAAATAAATATATTTTGGAAATATAATGATCTGATTTAGATTTTTCTATAATTTTTTTGGCTGCATTTTAATAATAGTAAAAAATACGCAAATGTTAAAAGTAACGATTTTGACAATACATAAACTTATGCCGATTATAGACTATTGCAATATAAATTTCAAAGCTGCATATTTTTTAATTATTATTTTATTCATATATTTATATATATTTGATAAAAAAAATATACGAAAAAATACTATTGAAACTAACATTAAAAAAAAAAAAAGCTTGTGATTGTGTACATTTATATTGTAAATTATCAGCATTTTTTGATATGATATGAATTTAGGTGAATATCTGAATTGATATGAGACAAAGATGAACATATTTTGGAAATATAATGACCTGATTTAGATTTTTCTATAATTTTTTGTCTCCATTTTAATAATAGTAAAAAAAATAGGCAAATGCTAAAAGTTAGTTTTGACAGTACATATATATAAACTACAAACAAATGTACCTTAACTCTATAATAAATTTAGTATTTCATTCATTTTTTATTTTATTATTTTATTTTGTATATATAGTGACTAGTTTAGTAGTACTTTTTAATAAATTACAAACTGTATTGAAATTCTTTATTATAATATTCAAATTATACTAATTATTGATCAATGTTAACTACTTGTTATCTTGTTATAAGGGAAGTTACTAGGAATGATTTATACATTGCAAACCCCTATATGGAAAAAGATTTTGAAGAGCTACTGAGAAAATAGATACTAATGTCTATTCTATGAAGTTTTCAAATGATGAATTACCTTAGGTAAATGTTATTATATGCTAATTTTTTAGAAATTTAATGATGAAACTAACTAACCTACTAATAAAAATATAATTTTAAGTTGTATGCATGATAATTTAGGATTTATGAAATAATATGAAAATAATTATTAGAAATATTAATATTTATTCTTTTTTTTATTACTTTGAATATCAATGACTATTTTTTTTTTTCAGTTTAATTACATTCTTTGGTGTTTAATCTTTAAAACAATATTTATTATGTAATTTTTTATTAATAAAACTTATGATAAAATTTGTGGCTTAGCATAACTTTTTTAAATATTCAATATGGCTGCTTGAAAGTGAAAAGGTTAATAAAAATTATTTAAGGTCATTTAAAATAATTTTTAAAAAAATTCAACATGCGTATTTTTTAATCTTTCATTAAACTATAAAATCAGCCCCAATAATACTTGATTAACCTTTGTTTTTAATACCAACAGGCAAAGTATAAAATGCAAATATATATATATCAGTCTCATAAACTTAATGTAAATTTGATTCTGGAACATCATTTGTTTTCTCAAACAATGAACTGCATGGTAAATAATCTGTATAATTTAATTTTAAAAATGGGTAATTTTTCCTCTTTTTGTTTTTTAACTTCTAGTATTAACTAAAAATAAATGATATCTTTTATGGCAAAAAAATCATTTAAAATCACAATTAAATTATATGTTTTTAATGTTTACAAGATAATACCACTCACCCTCACTCCCATTAAAAACAAAAAATTTGAAAAACAAATATTTTCAACTTGTTTTTAATTTGTATATTTTTTATTTTCACATAATTTTGCTCTTATATAAATAAACATTAGTTAAGAAAAATTTGTACGTATAACAATATCAATATATATCAAAATACACACTAACATTACACTTATATGGCATCAACAAAATTTAAAAAAATACTAAGTCATAGAAAAATAAGACTTCAAAAAGAATATTTTGAATCCAATATCAAAACAAAAAAAAAACATAAACAAGCTAAAATTATACAATTTTATAGGAAATTCACAATATATTATTTCAATTGTATGTTATCCAAATAAAATGAAAAACAAAATAAATTTGTAAATTTAATAAATTTTCCACCTCAGAGCACTGTACACAACCTTGTTTATTAATAATATTTCTTTGAGTTATGTTGAAAGCATATAGATTTTATTCTTCACTTTTTTATATTATTTATGAATACAGATATGATACAGTATTTTGTATAATAAAATGTTTTCTAAATATAAAACAAAATTTTATGAAAATTAAAAAAATTCATGAAGAATTTTTCAAATTCATGAAGTATTTTTCTTAAGTGATGAAATTAGAATTATTGATTTAATAATAAAAAAAAAATATATTCATATACTATATCAGAAAGCTTAAGCCTTGAAGAGCTTAATTGAGAATCTGAAATAAGTAATGGCATACAGAGATGACTGTTATAGATTCTGAGATCAATATGGACTTAAAAACATCAAAACAATTGAAGTCAGTCTGCTATTTATTTTATTTTTAAAAAATAAAGATACACAGTACGGTAAGTTTTTTATTAAATTTATTTTTTAAGTCAATATAAATGACTAAACACACATATAGTCTTAATTTACATATGCATGCTGTAAGTGTAAAAGTATCTGTTATGTGCATGTGACTGCACTAAATCATGCATGATAAGAATTAACTATTATCATTAAATATGTTCTAACAAAAAGTCCCATATATCTTCTCAAGTTATAATGATTCCTTTTATCTTTTTAAGATCAGCAAGATGATTTCTACTTTGTTTTGATAAATACAATACTGTATTTCTAAGATATTAAAGACTTAAAAAAAAAAAAAAAATTGGAAAAATTTGTTACAAATATAAAATAAAACTTGCATCACTCCTTTTTTTATTTTTAAACTTGTTTTTTGTTAATTAACTAATTTTCAATAAATACATTTTAGTACATATTAGATTCACATATAAACATTTTTATTATTTACTGCAATCAAGACAGAAATTACAAAAATATTTCTATATTTTAAATATTAAAAAAAATTGTTTTGAAAAATATTATATTTTATATTTTTATTTGTTTTGTATATATACATTTTTAAGGTATTTTCATCTTTGTATTTTGAACAAATTCCTGAAATTTCATTGAAGTTTGTGCTTTGACAAAAATTCCAATAAATAATAGAAATGGTATGTGAATCCAATATGTATAAAAATTTGTTCATATTAAATTAGTTCAGCAATAAAATAAAAAAAGACTAAAAAAGAAAAAAAGAGAAATATAAATTATGAATTAATCTTTCTGAAATTGAGCTAAATTTAAAAAAAAAAAAAAAAACAGAACATTTGAAATATAAAATTATGGATATTACCTTATCAATTTTAAATGAAAAATATATTTGAACTATAAAAACATATGGCTTAAACATTATTCCTTAACATCTGGAAAAGTAATACAGATTTCAAATAAACAAAAAAAAATAGCTTTTTTTTTTCTTTTAAAAAATACTCCTCAATCCCCACTCTCACCTCTTCCCAAGTGAAAAATGAAAATTTTAAAAAAAAATGTTACAAATTAATACTTTTAATTTTTAAAATATATAAATATTTAAAAGAACTTTATTAATATAGTTTTAATATATTATATTAAAATTTTATTTATTTTGAAAAAAAATAGTAATGATATTCAAAGATGGAAAAATATTTTATTCCATAGTTTTAATTCTAAAGAAATATTTTTCCTGCTTTATTTTTAAAATTTGTTTACAATTTTTTTTATATTAAATACTGTTTACTATAATATTTTTAATTAAAAATATTTGATTATATATAAATACTATAAAGTTCATTAATTATATAATTATATATGTATAATGTAGAGGAAAGTAAATGAAATATAATATATCCTTGCAAGAGTTTAATTCCCAGATTGATTACTTCAATCCAGTTCACAATCTATTTCCAAAACCTCTGAATTTAGGCTTCACTAATTAGAAATGACATGTTGAATATGAAAATAATGAATAAATCAGAAAAAAATGAATTTATAAATAGAAAAAAAAAAATAGAAAATTATTAGATACTGAAATCTCTGTGAAATAATTATGAATATATTATAAAAAAGCAAATAATAATCATTTATTGTACTAATAGTAAAAGCAGTTATTTTAGATCCAAGATTAATAATCTTGTAAATGGTAGATTGTTTATTCTAAGACTGAAAGTCTTCATCAAATCACAATCTAAGACTGAAAGTCTTCATCAAGTCACACTATATATATATGTATTTGGTGAAGAGATTAAAATCATCTAAGAAAAAATTATAAATAACTGAAATATAAAAACGATTATATATTTGAATAGAGAATTATGATTATGTGGGAAATCAAAGAAAAGAACATTATACGATATTCTGGTTTCAGATTAAATGAGAGAAACAATAGTTGAGATTTTATAGTAAAAATATATGATGTTGATTTCAATTTGATTATATATTATTCAATAATCAATCTATCTTGAACCCAATACAGATTCAGATGATAATTTATTAGAAGTGAAATTAAATTTTAAGAGTACTACATAGAGCATGTGAAATTCTAAATCAGTTTTAAAAAAAGGTATATTAGTAAAATGAGAAAAAAAAAACATAGGGGAAAGAGGTTTAATTTTGTTGAATAGAAAATATAAATAATAATAATAATAATAAGATAATTAGCAACATAAATTCAAATGATAGATTGAAAATACTTTTTTAAAAAATGTATTAAACAATATATATATATATTGTGATGATCGCACATACTGCGATCACACATATAGATATTTAACATTTAACTAATATTAAACAGTGCGTTTTAAAATACTAGCAAAAGAATTTAAAACTTATGAAGAAAGGTTTTAATTAATAAGACAGAGGGAAATAGAATTGAAAAGATTCTTATCTTTTACCCTCCAAAGTCAAGATTTTGAGAAATAAAAAATAATTAAACTTAGAAATATTGAAATTGTATATTAATAAAATTAATAGTGATAAAGAAATAGAAATGAAATATGAACTAAAATATGATTTTGAAGAAAAAACATGACCAAAAGATAAGGATCTGGGTCATAAAAGCACACAGTTGACGATAAAACGAAATGTGTATATGGAGTATATATGAAGTATGAAAAAGACAGAAAAAATTAATACTTGTCAAAATAAAAATAAAAAAACATTTTATTAAAAATCTGTTTAATTAAAAGAAAAAAAAAGAAATAAATGTACATAGTGCTACAAAATTATGTAAAGGCAAATCTATATAAATGGCCGAAGGCACATTCAGAAAAGGAAAGGTGTGAATAAAAACTAAAAACAAAGGATCGAAAGAATAAAGGACTGGAATTTTTTAATTAAAAATGATTAATAGAGTTAGAGACTTCTTGGTGAGACGTTAGTGGAAACACTGCTCCGATAATAAGCATGAATTGAGAGAAACAAAACTTAAAAATCTTTTAAAGTTTAAGAGAGAAAACAAACAAAAGAGAACACAGAAACATAGTGGAAGGACTCCAATGTAATAACGGATAATTAAATGAACAAAATATGATTTCTAACATCGGTAACTCATCAAGAATGGCTGGCTAAGGGCCGTCGTGATCACTGGCCAATTCAAACTCCCCATGCTCTAAAGGTTCCCGTCTACATGTAACAACTGCCGACGTAGCGCCTGCCGGAGGGTTCGTTTTGCCTTGTCCTTGATGTCCGAAATTCGGAAGAGTTCCCACAACCAAAATCTAACCTAAGAGCGACCGTTCCCTGCTAAAGAAGTGGAAAAATTCCACGTGGCGGTCAGCAAAACTTCAAGTTACCTCAGAGACTCAATGAACCTAAGTAAAATATGTATACTATATTTTATATTTACATGTGCACATACCTTTAATGTAGACAATGGTCAAATTCTTACTTTGAATGATACAGACATTCTTTAACTTTTTTTTATATATACACGGAATGAGGATTATAAATGTACAATCATTTATAGGATCTTATTTTCTTTTTACTCGTAGCATTATAGCAAATAATCTGTTTTTATTGTGTGTAAATAATTTAAAGTATTTCTTTTATTGTTTAATTTATTGTATTAAATATCTTTTATTGATTTAAATCTGTTTCGTCTCCTTCGCCACTCCAAAAAGTAATATAGTCGTAGGGTTTGGGAATTAACACGTGAAGCAAGTGGTGCAGTATTTTAATCCCAATAAAATTTATAAATATCCAAGTGCTGTAACTCTGTAAATCTTACAGCAGTCGAGAGACAGTTGACCGGGGAAAATAACCTGGGGCTATACCCATATGGTTACAGGTTCGGCCAAGTACGGATATAGACTCGTTTATGTCCTTACGTTCTCTCTGCTTGCGGTAGCGGAAGGTGGACGATCTTGAATTTTAAGAATTCCCATTACACATAAATAAAAGGGAAGTTAAGCTTTCGATCATCGTGTTTCCGTTACAATATAAACAATTAAAGAATAAAATAATCTTGGGTTGCCCCTTAACAATGATATATCTCTAAATTAATCAACTACCATGGATGATCAAATATTATAGCTTGATGACCTTTAATAGATAACATACATCATGTATTAATTATGAAGATTAATAAAAGAAAATGGAAAGTATAAATTCTGTACAAAATAAAAGTATGTATAGAAATGCAACAAATAAGGCTAAGTAAGTATGGTTAGAAGAAGAATGTAATAACATAGACTTTGGAAGAGAGCAATCATAAAAATATATTGATTTGAAGCAAAGAATGATAATAATTATTAGAAATAATACTGCAAATCTAGTAAGGGAATATTACGTGATACGATATAATATAAATACTAAGCTCTCATTGATATTTAACAAAAAACATAGATAGATGGGGATTAATAAAGTAAAAAAAAATGGAAAGCATACATTCTGCACTAGATAAAAAAAGTATAGGAATACAACAGATAAAACTAAAAAAGTATAATTAGAAATTTAGGTGAGAACAGATAAGCAATATTGGAGAAAAAGTTGTAAAAGTTAAAGGTCAGATGAAATCTGATGAATTAAAATTGAAATTCTAACTGGAATATTAAAGTTAATAGAAGATTGATTAAAATTAGTTATAGTTGTAATACAGTGTACGACTCAAAAAAATAATCAATGTAATAGATGTTTAATCTTTTTTGCAGTTAAACTATATTGACAGTTTTGAATAAAATACCTATAATACATTTGATAAGTTAACTCTTGAAAGTATTTTAGATTTAGAATAGAAGAATAAAAAAATAAATTAGGAATGATGAAAGCTAATATTGAAATATACATAGAAAAAAAAAAGGAAATTAGTATGTTTCATTAATCCTGAAATTCCTGATAAATGTTTTATTTTCTTAGATATGTTGATAGAAGATATAGTTTAGAAAAAGAAATACTATTTCAAAATCTGTATATAAAAAATACTTGTAAGATCAAATAGTTTTCTTATAGAGCAAAATAGTTACAGAGATAGATGTATATGACAGGTATATTGCTTATCTCCAGTTTTAATTAATATTTATTTAAATAAATTCCTTAATGAACGAGATTTGCATAAATATGAAGTTAGTAATTAGACAGAAAAGTTCATTGCATCTATTTTATTTATGACATGAAGTTCCTGCAGATCTAAGGAATAAGACTAAGTAAAGATCAAGTAAGATTGATAAAATTTGTAAAGTTTGAAATAGACCTCAGTACTTTTAAGTGTAAAGAAATGATTATAAATGATAAAATAAAAGTGATTATTGAGTGGGAACACTTGCTTTTAAATATTTAATAAGTTTGTTTCACGATGAAAATAATGATAAAAATAATAATGAAAATCATCAATGTTGGAATTAGATAGAAGATTTGTTTGAAATGTAAGTTTATATAATGCAAAGATTTGGATATTTAAAAACCAAGTTACATAAAAAAGCTTCCTGCAGATGTACAAGGTTGAAATGTTAAAGAGTATAACTGAAAAGAAATCATTATTGAGGAAATAAAATGTTTAAAAAAAATTGGAATAGCATATTCTTAACAGCTAAAGGAATTACAAAAAATATGGACTATGGAGTGTAAAAAAAATAGTTACGAATATCTGAAGATTATTGGAGTAATAAAAAGAAAAGATTGAAGAATTTGGGTTCATATGTAAGATTTGTACTTTTCGTGGAACATAAATAATAATGAATATAGTCTTTATCAGATTTCTTTGACAAATTATATTAAAATAATAAGTTTAATTTAAAATAATAAAACAACAAAGAAACTCTCAAAGAGGCCCCTCTCCCCTCCCTCCACATATCAAATGATTCAATAGAGTTTATGAACAACTGTTATCATAAGCATAATATTTGTCAGTTTTTCTTACTATATATGCACAATATTCTGTTTGGGAGCTTCTTTAACATAGTTTTCTTTTTGCTTTTATATATTCTTATATTTGCCTAATATGAATATCAAAACAAAGAGAGTAAAAATGTCATTATTTTATGTAAATAAGCAAATTAACAATGTCATTTTGATAGCTTATCTTAGCTTTCCATTTCTAATAAGAGCCAGAATATTATATTAATACAATACTAAGTATTTTTTTTAAATAAATAATATGTAAATAAGCATTTATTTTTACATAGCACTATGTTTACAATTGTATTACATTCAAATATCAGCCTTTCAAGCTAATTGTGCATGCGCTTTTTGCGAGTGTTAATAATAAATGAATACTTTCCTTTCCAATACAAGATATAGTATTTATGCAGGAATAAAATGAATTCACTTATTCCTACAACTCAAATGCTTATATATGAGCAAATCTGAAGTACTGGCAAGGAAAGCGTGAGGATAGACCACTCACTTTAAATTACTATTTACGATGTCTGAATGAATGACGGTGAAATTGTCTAGAATTTACTAAATGTCACTCTAACTGAAACTTAATCATATGTAAATAAGCATTTATTTTTACATAGCGCTACGTTTACAATTGTATTACATTAAATTATCAGCCTTTAAAGTTAATTGTGCATTCAGACATCGTAAATAATAATTTAAAGTGAGTGGTCTATCCTCACGCTTTCCTTGCCAGTACTTCAGATTTGCTCATATATAAGCATTTGAGTTGTAGGAATAAGTGGATTCATTTTATTCCTGCATAAATACTATATCTTGTATTGGAAAGTATTCATTTATTTTCAACACTCGCAAAAAGCGCATGCACAATTAGCTTGAAAGGTTGATATTTGAATGTAATACAATTGTAAACATAGCACTATATAAAAATAAATGCTTATTTACATATGATTAAGTTTCAGTTAGAGTGACGTTTAGTAAATTCTAGACAATTTCACCGACGTCATTCATTCAGACATCGTAAATAGTAATTTAAAGTGAGTGGTCTAATCTCACGCTTTCCTTGCCAGTACTTCAGATTTACTCATATATAAGCATTTGAGTTGTAGGAATAAGTGGATTCATTTTATTCCTGCATAAATACTATATCTTGTATTGGAAAGGAAAGCATTCATTTATTATTAACACTCGCAAAAAGCGCATGCACAATTAGCTTGAAAGGCTGATATTTGAATGTAATTAAATAAATAATATAATTGTTACAAAAAAGTTTTAACTTTATTCACAATATTATACAAAATTCCATAACTTTTCAGTTTATTTTGAGTTTTTGTATTACTATCAGCAACCAAACAATTAGATCTTGGATATAAATAAAATAACTTTCAGCATGCAAAATACTGGTTAAACTGAAACTTACGCAAAATAAAATATGATATATAACATTTGAAAAGAGTTTAAAAAAATTATTATTAAGCTATTCCTAATTAAGTTCTTGCAAAGATATCAAAAGAAAATATCTTCTCACATTCTTTCAAGAAGATTCTATTGGGGCTCAATTATAATTAAATGAACTAACTAGAGATGGAAATTCGTTTACTATTCCTAAAACTAATAATTGAGAACATGGGCTGAATCATTTGGAAAAGATGCAAAGCGATTTCTTTAAATAGGCTATGGTGTACCAATGCATGTCAGCAGTGGCATGTAAAAAAAAAATTGGGGGCATGCTTAACTAATATTATTATTAACCTTTATTTTATTAAAATTATTTGTTAATAATTATTAAAAAAAAAATTATTTTATATAAGAGAAATTAACAAAAATTGATTTTTCTAATGGTAACACACTCCATTTTTCTCCATCTCATCACACATGCATTTATGTGCACCAATACACCAAGTCAACAAAGTGCAAACAAAGCAGTAAATTGCATTATTTGTGCATAAGTGTATCAAACACAATACAGAAACAGACATTATGGTATGGATGCATTTTAAAATAATTATTTTGATTTTAAAAATTATTTCAGCTTTTTTTTAAAAAAAAAAAAAGTTTTGTTTTATTTAACATGGTCAATGTAAATAAACAAGCATAAGTAAACAACAAAAATTATTAGAATCAAGTAGCAGGGAATTTCAACACTGGTAGACAAAAGATATGGCATTATTAATAAGGGCAATAAGTTTGAGTATGTTTAGAATAATTATATGCAGAACCTCATCAATAAAATAGCATTACGAACAAACTTAAATCTCTGTTTGATAAATGTAAAAGAATAACAAAAACAATTTGGCCATTAAAAATAGAAATGTTAGTCAACATTACCAAATAAATATATCAGCAGTAAGTCAAATATAAATGCTGCTACTTATATTGCCTCAAACATTATTGACGAACACAGGAAATCTTATGATGAACACAGGAAATCTTTTGGCAATGCTGAATATCTAAATGAAGCATAATTAAAGGGTGTACTAATTCTTTTTGAAGATTTTCAAAATAAAATAAAAATTATTTAAAGAATTAAAAGATACAATTTGGGAAATCATTAAGAATAAACCCATCAACAAATAATATATATAAAATTTTAGCTTCATTTCTCCTGGTCTTATTCATTACAGTGTTGGGGATAATATCAAAAAAGAATTAATTATTTTATCATCATTAGTAACAACAACAAAAAGGAATAAATATTTTCAATGCAGTTGTAGATGCATTTGCAGAATAAGAGACATAAAATTCCCAAAATTATATCAGTAATAAATGATGGTACTCCAGTACAATTAGACAGAAAAATAGTTTTGTCAATGTAGCAGACATGCAATTCAGTTTTCGCTGCATTGTATATCAGCAGATTGTGTCATGGTTAATTTCAAGATATTGGAAAATATAAGTTTTGTAACAAAATTAGCAATTTTATATTTACATGCTTTTAAATACAAAAATTCCTGGAACTATTAAATGAGTTAAACTCATCATACAATGATTTACTTATGTACAATAATATCAGTCATGAAAAACTTTTTTTTATATATCATTAAATAATAGTCATTTAATGGATGATGAATGACTTCCAAAATTAATGATTTTTACTGATTTATGCTTATACTTAAATGAATAAAATATTAAACTACAAGCTATGAAAAAATCCATCATATTTGATTTAATCAAAGCATCTGAAGCTAAATTAGAAATTTTTAATCAGGACATCATTTCAAATATGTATAAATATTTTCCAAATAACAAAACATGTTTTGTGGACATAGAATTTCAATAGAAATCAAATCAAGACAAATTGAAACAAAAGTCTGATACTGTAATTCAGTTGATGATCAACAAATTTTCTTCAAGATTTATACATTTCAAGCAATTTGAAAAAACATCATCAGATAAATTCCATTTGAAAATTCTCAACTAGTTAAATTTGGATGATATAGAATTGCAATTAATTGATTTTCATTCTATATGGAAACAAAAGTTTATTGATTTGAGAAATGACTTGTAAATAATAGAAAAAAATTAATTATTGGATATAATAAAAAAAAAAATGCTGAAAAAAAAATATTAAAAACTTGGAATGCCATTCCCAAAACTTTCAACTATTTAAAAACACTAGCAATAGTTATATTATCATTTTTTTTCTTTAATTATGCATGCAAATTATTATAATGACTGATGAATCTAGTTTGGCATGTATACTACTACACAACCAATGTTGATCCCAATACAAAACATTTTAGCATCTTTTATATGGGCAAATAAAATCTCATTAAAAATTTTATGACTATGGTAATTCATCTTTGTAAAATTCTACACTAATTTTTAAAAGTATCTCAATAAAATTCTGTAATAATTAATTTTTTACTAATTTTTTCATTATTAAAAACTGCTTGGCATGTTAGTAATGCAATAAATATTATTTATAACTTTTAGCACATGCACTTAAAAAAGATTCATCATTGTCCTAACTTATAATGTCTCAACATCTCTGTAGCTATGTTTTGTAGTGTAATAGAATATCATGATCATTGTAAATAAACTTTATGGTGATTAAATGATAATCTTTTCAATAACTGAAACAAGTATAAACCACTTTATGTATGATATGCTTCCAGTTATTCATTTGTCCAGTTCTTGTTACAACTTCTGTGATATACTTGTGTTAACTATTTGTTTAGGTAACCATTACAATATATAAAAATGGATCAATCATTGCACTGATTTGCTCTGTTGCAATTTTATATTTTTGGTTACGATTCTTCTTAAAATACTGAAGCCTCTCAGGGGTATTGTTTTATGACTATCAGCAGATTTCATGCTATCATTTTCCCTAAATATAGCTATCAACTTTGAAACTCAATCCAAAAATATAAAATAGTTCAATAGTTTTAGATAGTCAAGCTCAGGAAATAACAATAATTTGATCCTTTCTAAAACAACAAGGCATTTCTCAAAGACTTGCAAATCAAATGTTAACTTCCTGTCAGATCCCCTTAATATTTTTTTAAAATTCTGTCAGAAAAAAATGTTATGTTGGTATGTATCTATTGCTAAACTATATAATATCAATAATAAATTGATAGATTATCAGTAATTTGGCAGTCTTAGTTACTAGACTCTTAGATTAAGGTTTACCAATAATTTTTTCCTTCACTGAACAATTTATTTTTATTTTTTGCCTTTGCTTATATTTTATAACACTTATTAATCAAAATATATAAAATGCGCTAACACGCACAAGCACACAAAGCTATAAACAAATAAAGAAAATATATATTATTTTAATATCTATTCATTAAATGGCTAAGCGCTTTCAAGGTTCAAAGCCCTCATAATCATAGCCGTATTACAAAATATAATAAATTGACTTGGAGAGATGCAAATGAAATGATTACGCATTACATTTCTTGGATATTTTGTAGCAAGTCTTTTCTATTGATGGCATCGCCATTTACCTTTTTAAAAAAATCCGAATTATCTTTCATTAATGGCAATAAATGTTTTTAAAAATACTGAGAAGTTAAAGCAAGTATTTCTATTTTTCTAGGAAAAATTGCAAAATATCAAATTAAATTGATCAGTCAGATTACTTAATTAAAGACAAAAGAGCAGCATTCATATCAATTATTTATGAATGTGTAAGTATTTACTGAATTTTGTTATTCTTTTAATTTTATTAAAATGTTTTGATTTTTATTTTTGATGTGCTAATGAATATTCAAGATTAAATAAAACTGGTACATATATTTAGGTAAAATATAATGTTTACTAAAATAATTAAGTCTATTGATTGTGAAAACAAAATATCTCATAATTTTTCTTCAGATTTTAAAAACTGTCAAATTTTCCAAGACAGATTAATAGTATTGTATCTGTAGTGCTAATACGATAGTTATTCTCATTATTATAACCAATCTGTCAAAAATGAGGTTCTGCAGACTACATCTACTAACCACTTTATCAAATATTTTCACTCTATATTTTAGATACTCATGATCATCCTTACATAACTGCTTCTATATTGTTCCATCCTTAAGATCAAGAATCTTTTATCCTATACATGTATGACTTTTGCCCAACACATTCCCTTTCAAGTTATTTTTGATAATTATTCTGCATGCAAAAATATCGTCAATCTAATTCCACTTCATGATTCTTTTTTTTTAACTTACTCTTTCAACATTTGTATATTTTTAAACTTATCTTTTCCATTCTTCTCCAAATTTTGATTTATATACAGTTATCTGTAATTATATTTCTGATTTTTATCAACTCTTTTCCTATATTTATCTACAATGGATCACAAATTAACCTCCCACTTTTACTAAAAGCTTCTTAGCCACTATAATTATCATACTAAGTTTTTTTATCATTCTATCCATTATCAGATAATCAATTTTCCAATTTCAAAGCACAAACCTGTTCCATAAACATCTGCCATCAAATCCCGAATGGAAATTGTTACATAATTTCATTACTAATGTTTGTTTTCTTAATTTAAAAAGACTTTTGGGATTCGAGTAAAATAATGAATTATTTTCAAAATGATATGTTATAATTTTCATATAGGAATTATAGACTATAATAGGAATATTAGTGGTACCAAACTTGTCAATTATCCATAACAGCTTATCTTCTCTTGCATTCGTTATAATGTTTGACAATTCATATATATAAATAAGCATGAATAATTTCTTAGAAACATTTTCTTAATTATGCCAATACACGGTGTATGCATACGATTTGTAGGTATTTATTTAAAAATAGTTACCGTTTGTTAGTAGCACAGTATTACAAACAAGTTATGGTTAAAAATTAAAATACACATTCATAAATGGTAGCAATACAGGCCAAGTTTTAAAATTAATGTGTGATTCTAAACATAAATAATTTAATAAATTGCAAGTATTTTATCACACAATCGTCAAGGTAAAATATTCATTAATAAATATAGCTAATCATTATAAGACTTTTATTAGCTGCGAAACTTAAACATCACTAGCGCCCTCTTTCATAACTTAAGATCTATACAAATAAATTTTGGGATATACTGTATTGTTGTTGACAACACATTTGATAATTTGTATGTTGCAAATATTTGAAATACATAATTTTAAAAATAAAAAAAATTATATAAATTTTAAAATAAATATTATGACAGGTGATTAGTTAATAAAAAAGTAAACTAAATATTATAATTCCTGTCATGATTAGTGTAAGAGTGTAATATACTCTGCGACTATATATATTCATGCATACAAATTGCCTTTACAAAAAGTATAAATTCAAGTAAATGCGCGTCAAAAGACAAATGTGTAACTTATTAAAAAGTGTATTTAGAATCAATATATAGAATTTTTATTTGGTAAATTATCATTCAGCATGTTATAAACATTTTCGTATTAAACAATCCAATACTAATATTTTGACAAATTTTAAATTCCAAAGCTTCTAAATTTTTAAGCATTATAACTTTCGTATTCATAACAAATTATAAAGTATGACAAAATATTATTTATATATGCAATAGAGTGCACACAGAAAAAACTAATCAAAACATGTACGTACACGTGAAGTTCAAACAGCCAGAATACTTTTTAACCTTTATAATAAACAATTTGCTACTTTAATAAAATGGGATTAGAAATAAACGTCATACATATTCATTTTCACTTAAAATTATATTTCAGTTAGCTTTGTTTCAAAAGTATTTTGTGAATAAACTTTCCTTTATATTTTTAAAATATAAATTAAATAACAGCATGGTTACTAGAATAGATTTCATTTCACCTTCCTTTTACTAGTGCGTAAAGCTTACGTCATTAACAGGGCTTGAGAGAAGTCAAATGGTTGCAGAAGGCTCTTCGTAGTCAAGTTTTAGTCTTGAGCATAAGTTGTCTATTTCTAATACAAAGATTAAATGTAAGATATGCTCAATTAGGTCAAACTTCAACACATAAAAACATGATTTTAATAAAAGATTATCATTATACTTTAATCATTATGGCAATAGAAGTCACTAAATCAAAAGTGTACATTTTTTAAACTCTATACTTGTTACTAATTAACAATTATTTTCTGTTAATGTTTTCCAAAATAAATATTAAATATAATTCATAATAAACCGATAATAGACTTCGCCCATAAACAGCGCGCACATTCACATGCTAAAAGATAATTCACCAGCAGAGCAATTTTGATAACGTTATATGGGAAAATATTCTTGTTGTTTTAAAATTAATTTTTATTTAACAAAACACGGAAATGACAAACCTTTCACATTACATTTTTTTAAATGAATGTAAAATTGTAACTGTTAAAATATCACATTCTACAATTATGTAATATGTAAAATAAAACAGCTTACCTATTAAACAGCCATACCAATGGGAAAAGTTTGAATCCGGTTCTATAAAGTTCCCGTTTCGATTAATAATAATTGAATAACTTAATCAATTGTTTCTATCTCCGAAAAAGAAAAATGGCACAACTAGAAAAATCCGTGATTTTACGTTCAAAATATATATATATAAAGATTGCAAAGATCACTCTCAGCAAATTCGACGTTAGAATCGCCTAAAAAAAAAAAAAAAGCATTACTCATTCTATAAGAACATATTTTATTATAAGGGGTATCCCCTAGTTAAAAATAGCACTATTTATATAGCTTCATTTACAGACACATCAATTTACAGAATCATAACATTCACGAGTGAAAATTTGACAGCTCGGCCATGAAAACTGCTATTTGCCTAGCCATAACGAATACAACATGCTTTTCTAAAATGCACACACACACCTCTTTCCTGTCCGAATGAGAAAAACTAACATATCGGCATTGCCTACATAAATAACGTCTTTAAATTTCCAGCCAAAAATCGAACACCTCTTAATGTAATCGGATGAATGAAACGATTCTATTTTTACTAACCAGTTAAACGTGGAAGTTGATGAGCGCTGGTGTTGTGCTATTTTTGGCAAGAAAACGAAATCAGTGATGTATAGTAAAAACATACACAAGACTTAGCGTTTAGCTCTTTAACATGTCATAAATCAAAAATAAATCATTAAAATTAAAAAATAATAAATATTACAAACCTTAAATGATATATTGAAATAGAAAATGTATGAGTTTTGTCAAATTTAAAACTATTTGCGAAAAAAAATATTAAATATCATGCGTACTATTTGTTTATGCGCTCGAATACTTCCGGTAATGTAAAAAGGAGAAGCCCAATCAATCAAGAGTTAATATGACGTCATTACACAGTGGAAACCAGCTGAGTTTTCCAATTATTAATTGATTAAATTTATTTTTTCAACTGGCTTCAGACACATTTCTTTTACAATATTCATGAAAATATATCTGTTTTTAATTTATAATTTTATTTTAATTGGTTTTTCTCACTCATTATGTCATTTTTTTAATCCTCCGTCTTTTTTTTTTTTAAAGTTTATTCGAATTCTAAAAGAAAAACATTTTTTCCCTCCAAATAGTAGCTACCAAAAATAATTTTATGAAGTTTATGCTGCACTGTAAATATAATTATCTCGATATGTATGGCCAAGTTAGTATATAGGCCAAATTAACCCTTTATAATAGTAATATATATGCCTAATATAAATACTAACATTATGAAGTTTTCTGGCGCCGTCGTCAGCTGATCATTTCCATGACCTTAGATTCAAATATGAAACCAAGAAAACGTAAAAAAAATTTCTTGGTTCAAAAAAACTTTGGATTTTTTTTCCCCTAGCCATCTAATTGGCCAGTAAATGGGTATCTAGCTACCCTTGCCAAATGAAAAAATAACACATTCTATGTAAAAACCATAGAAAACTTATTTTTACTTTATTTCAGCTGACTGTTAAAAAGATTAAAACGAGTAATTAGACCATCAGTCGATCTAAAATCCAGTAGAAAGAGGTGTAATTATCTTCAAATGAAGATATTTCAATTTTTCAATAATTAGCGTTATAATATTAACATGATTTATAATTATTCCCTAAACAGTGCTTTACTACATATTTTATTATAATTGTATCCGTTTGGTACTAAGAAGAAAACATGGATACCCATCAGAGTCATCAAAATAAAAAATTATTATTTTATGAGAGTTATTAATTTCAAATGTTTAAATTGTTGTATCTAGAGAACAGATAGAAAGACAGTGTGATAAGTTTAACTATGTTTATATACACTAGAGGTTGGATTCATTTTCACTTCTATCCAGAACTATTAAAGAGTGATTCAGAGATAAAACTGTATGAATCGTGGGTTTGAAAATTCCATCACAAACATTAACGTGATGCTCAATTTCCTTGATACATTTTTTTTAATATGCAAATAGATTAATGATATTTATTATTCAAATAAAAATAATTATCTATAAATAAAAAAAACGTTCATGTCAACCAAACTTGGTATAACACTTTTACAGCATGTCAAATAAAATTTTGTAATTGTTTTTTATTGCCTTGTTGGGATATATAAACATTTTATTATCTATTATTTGGTATATCAGAATAAGGTCTAAGGTTAAAATATTTTAAACAATATTTTACCTTAGAGAGGGCGCTATATGCTCACTTTTAAATATTAATTTTGATGGTTTAAAATAAAACAATTCATAAAGAGGAGAGAAATGCTATTGTATATATTTAGTAGTATCAGTGAGTTGGATCTTTGATTATAATCTCACTATATTTATATAATATTGTGCAGCTGCTTAATGTTTTTCTATGTTGATTTGACTCCAAATTTATTAATGTATTTCATGACTCGATAATTAAATTAATTCTATAAAATAATAATAATTTATTTAAATTGGGGGGGGAGGGTGTCTTATTTCTCCCCGGGTCAATCATGCAAATTTATATCGTAAACTATATCATGTAGACTTATTTATCATTAAGAAAAAAAAATGAACATACCATACCATTCACATATAAAATCGGGGGGGGGGGGGGTGATCTCTCAAAGTGTCGCCTATATTAAATTTAATTAAACATTGATAATCTTGTAAAGAACTTAACTTATCTTAATATATAATAACAGAAGATATTACCATGTTTTAAGGCTAATTTAAATAATGCTATATAAACATTCATGTCAATTAAAGGTTTAGTCTCATAATTTCTTTATCTAAATTTGCTTTTCTTGGGTTGCAGTCAAAAAAAAAACACATTCTTATATTATAAATAATTACAGCATTGATTTTTCTAATTGGAAGGACATGATTGACAATAGAATAATATGAAAAGCAACCATTAGAAAAAATACTGAAGTTTATCAGAAAGAGAAGTTTGCTGCAGAAGTGACAGAGTAAAGCTTCAATCCATTGACTTAGTTTTTGAATCTATCACCCTACTATACCACACCATGTAGAACAAAATTTAGCTGCCTTCCTGATAAATCCTAGTTTTCTATATGGGAAATTATACTTATTACATTACTATGAAGGAACATGTAAACTTGGTTGTACTGCTAGTATTCAAATATGAATCACAACAACAAAAACTTTGCATGACACCCCTATCCCAGAAGATTACAGTTATAATAAATTAGTAGTCTGTATATTAATTTATAAATTAAATGTTGCAATTTTGCTTACTTAGAAATTCATGTGAAGCATTAATATGGACAGAAGCATTTGTGATTTTGATTCATATATTTTCAGTGGAATATGCCCTAAAGTAGTGTGATTGTTTTTTAAAACAACTCTTATCATCATACAAAAATATAAAAGATTTACATTTTGTGGAATACTATATTCTATTTAATTACATGAGAGAAAATTAATATCAAGCCAGTTTCAAATATTTTGAGTGAAATGTGATTCTGTATCATTCTGCAAAAAGATGACTTATTAAATTTTTGGTTGAAGCAGATTTTCAAAAGTCTGTGCTATTTATAATTCATACCCAAATCACTTTGTTAAAATGATAATTTTCACTAATCAATCCTACATGTTTAAACATTAGAGACATCTATATGCAAATTATTTTAAAAAATTATCATCTAAAAATCAAATTAGTAAATAGTTTTTAATTAATCTTCAATAAAGAAAATAATGCTGCATGAATTTTGACTACAAAGAATATCAAGGTTCAAAAGGAAAGATCTAAAATTCTACATAATTTCATATTGGAACAATTGTAGAACATTGTTAAAGTAACTAGCAGTCACCTTCATTGAACAAAATAAACAAGATTGGGATTTAATTAAATGCATAAATTTGAGCCCAATTCTACTTTAATTATAACTAGGAAAACCAGTTTAGATTTTTTTAATATTGCCTTTTAGTGACTTCAATTGAATTTAAAAATTGTCAAAAAATAAATATAAAACTATTAAAGGATTATAAAATATTAAAGATGTAGAATTTTATTAAACAGCCAACTTAAGCATCTAAACAGCAAACATTTTATGCTCTTCACAAAGCTATTTAAAGTAATACAACTAGTACTGATTACTTTCACATTAAGAAAGCTTTGCAGGTTAATGGTACTTTAAAACCTTAAGATATTTAAATATTAAGATACTAACTCATGTAAACATATCCAGAATGTCACCTGATCACCATCTCTTATGCTAGCATGTAACTGTTAGGGTGGCACTACTGTATGGAGAGTTTAGTCTGTTTATATCCAGAATGTTGATCTGATATTGCAAACAATGAGTATCTCCTTGAAAATGTCAAAATGGCTAGTAACTGATAAACTTGAAATAAAGACTACAGCATCGATTAGGTGCTCTCTTTTTTAAAAATAGGCTAATAGAATAAATGAATTTGTATACTGTGTACAATTAAACTAAAGTTGTAACTTTTTTTTTAGATGTATGATATGCTTTATAAGATCATGCTTAGTTTCCTTGTGTCCTAATTTAGACTTAATTAATTTCAGTATATAATGAATTCTGAATTGGATTCAGATATTTTAGTTCAAATTTAATTATTAAAATACATATAATTATGAAATGATTTTGATACATAATGGGCATTGAATTCTGAAATGATTTCAGATCTGCACCACCTATTCCGAATTCAAATATTAGAATATTTTGATCTCTAAGTTTATTCCACTAGTATTCTATACCATGGTCAGAGATTGGGGGGGGGGGTCCTGAAAGAGATATTTTAAATGCTTTCTCTGGCTAAATATTTATCACAAAGCTTGTTGAACAATGGGCAATGCTCACTATTTATATTTTACAAGCTTAAGAAAATGGGGTCATGTGATCTATGACTCTATTTTTTATTTAACTATTTATAGTATTCTATAACTTTCTGTTTTAATTTAGTTTAATAAAAAATATAGAATTTGTAACAAGCTTCAAATTATATGACTTAGGCCAGTGTTTGAATGTTTTAAATCATTAATCAGTATAAGTATCTTTAATTTTTTGATCAACATCTGCAATATTTGAATTATATTTTTTCCTCAAGCAGAGATTAAATAAAATAAATTGGTTGAGAAAAATTGCAGAATGATTTGCCAATGTGGTGTTAGTAACTTTTTGCCAAATCTAGGAGTCTGTCTCATTTTATGGCAAACTGATATTTTTTAGAACTAGATTAATTTAATCACATATTCACACACATGCACAAGTTCTCACACACACCCATATTCATATCACTTTCTTTTTGCTTTAAAATTTCCAACCTGCAAATATATGGTCCCGGAAAAGAATGGAAAAAAATCAGTTGGGTGAATAAAATGACAAATGAAGTTTTGAAAAAAGTAAATAAAAAAAGATTGATTGGAAAATTGGTGATAGAAAGGGGACTGGGTGAGACATATATCATGAAGAAAGAGTCATTTAATGAAAAATGTTTTGAAGAGAATGGTGAGTGGAATCAAGAAAACAGCAAAAAAGATTGGCCTTGCTGCATGATATAAGAAATGGAAAAAGATGCATTGAATTAAAGAACTACATACTGAAGGCAACAGAATGGAGAAATGGATGAATTTATATTGTGACTGCTCTCTGGACCTATGCATAGCACAAAATATTATGGATTGATTGATATGCTGTAGAAATTAAGAGATAGAAAAGTATAAACAGATGTCAAGCACCAAAGTTAAAATATGCTATAGAAATGGAGACTTAAAAACAATAAACAGATGTCAACACAATTTTATATTCTCAAATGAATTTTTTCTGCAGGTTACTGTGTCAAAGTTTTAGCACTGATATTGCCAAGATGTATTATGCATAAAAATAAAGACAGCTTTCCCAAATTCAGTGTTATTTTTATTTTCCAAACCGAAAAAAAATATATGAAACAAAATATATTGCGTATGTATATGCTGAGACTTTAATAAAATGGAAAAAGTAGTACATTATACTACATAAAAGTAATATATAATTATTGTATAGTTTTGTTTTTGTTTTTTTGTAAAAAATAACTATCTAATTTATTCAGCATTTGGATGTTTGAACAGCTTAATTTTTAACAAATTAGCATAAAGAGATTTCAACAGAAGATAGAATCACTAGTATTTTATTAAGTCATTCAATTCTGCATTGTAGCTATAGATTTGGTAGTCATTAACCATATGATTTGTAGTTCATGTTTATTCACATACAAATAAATTAATGATTGTTAAATTCCATTTATCACATGATCACCAGAGTTTTGCCTTATTTAAATTCCATTTATGATACATTTGAGCACTACAAACAAGAGTTGATCTGATTATATTGAGGAGATTCCAGCAAAATCTAGGGAGATTAAATTCAGTTGTCTTTCTGTTGAATCTAAAAAAATAAATTTATTCGAAATTTTGTAAGAAATTAATTTTTATGCCATAAATTTGTAAATTGATATACATCTAGAAAGAGAATCTTACACCAGTGAAACTATATATTTAGTTATTAGAAAATTCGATCTACTTAACAGCTTTTTAAATATTTTTTGAGAGGCAACTTCTGATATTTAGTGGAGAAATGTGTGGAGTTACTGCAAAGAAATAGATACTTTTCATAACAAAATTTAACTGAGTATTTAAATATTTAATGTAAGCAGAGGCACAGTATTTGCCTGTAAAATATGCTAATAAGGAAGATATCTCTCTCAAGTGCTTGCATCATAACCTTAAATAGTGACAGTCAGTTTTCCAAGGAAATTATTCCTAGAAATTATTTTAGATCTAGCTTTAGATTAATGAAAAAAGTAAATTACATTACAATCCAATGTTATTCCTTAATAGCATGAAGTAGAATTGTGTTTTGGTCTATTGTTGCAAAATATTATATTCAGATTATGAAATGTCTTTTGTTTAGATGAAAAATTGAGTACACTGTCTTTATTGGATTAGAAATAATATATTTGAGAAAGATTTTCAAATATTTCATATTCTTATTGAGAGACTTTTTTATTTCAGAAAAGAATTCCTTTTGTGAAGGTAATTCAATACCAACAACATTGATGAATTTTCTTCATAAAAGTATAATAGTAAAAGAACTGAATAGATTGTTCTGAAATTTTTTTTATTTTTTATGACTATTATTTAATGTCAATTGAATTTTTCTTTTGAAAATATATCCAGCAAATTGTTAGTTTTTTTACATTTAAAGAAGTTAAAATCTTTTAGAGATTATTTTTCAAATAGAATCATGTTGAAATTAAATCAGTAAAGGTAACAGCATTTTTTATTAGTCATTTATCAGACTAAAGATTATCCACTTAATGAAAAATATTTCTGTGGTGTAATTTTCATTATACCGCTCTCACGTAAGGTAGGGACTAGTTATTATTCAATTTTAACATCTTGTGTGAAGGATATGATCATAAACATATGACCAAAGATATGAAAAATATATGTAAAAGATTGTAACCTGGGCCAATTCAGCATGAAATGTACATCTTTGGGGATCTTTTTTTTTTCACGTATCTTTTGTTATATGTTTATGACCACACCCTTCCACAAAGTGTTAAAAATGAATAGAAACATTGCATGAAAATGGTGTAGTGAAAATTAGAATACAGAAATATTAATCATTAAAAGATAGCATCTGTTTTTAATTTATTTTTTAAAAACCTTTTTCAGTGTGAGTTGTACTGTTTTTAGTGTGAGTTGTTAAAGATAAACTGATTCATAACATCTTTATGACATATATTCAGCTTGCTCTAAAGATATATAGATTCTTGACTATTGGCAAAATTTTTTGTTAATATGATTATTTCAAATAACTTATAGGAAACATATGATAGTAATATTGACAATTTTTTGAATTGGGTTTATTTGGTTTTAAGACTGCTATAATTTTATTTTAGTGTCAAAGTTTTTAAATAGTTTCTGCATGAATAATATTGTTGAATAATTTTGCAAATCAATCTCCAGATTATCATATTTATAGCAAAATTTTCACTAGTAGCTTTCATTGTACAATCTGCACTCATATTATATTTGATCCAACTAGAAAATGTATCAACGACTGTCAAAGATATATAACTATGCACTGGTCCTACGTGGGAAAAATGTAAATGTTTTCAAAGTTTTATAGACTTGGGCCAAGCTTTCATTTTTTAAATGGCAATTTAGTGATTGACTGACAACTTATGCATTTCTTTGTCATTAGTCTATTTCACCACTCAGATTTAGCCACCAGATATAAGCTAGCTAAATGACTTTGATGAAATAAATTAAATATGTGGTTCCAGTCTTACCCAGTTAGTCATCATTACATAATCATTGCAAGATGATAAGCTATCTCATACATTTCAAATGAGCTTTACAACTTCAATGGGATATCTTTCTGGTCAGCCATATTTTATTCCTTTCAATAACAAAATATAATCTTGTTTCATCCACTTAGCAATTAATGAGCTACTAAGCATCTCACTAACACTATATTATCTTTCTTTAGTGTCAGGTAGACATAATGGAGCATCCATGTCCAATCTGCTTTCCTAATTTATATACTAGTTCATAATCATATCCTAATAACACAGCATGTATTGACTTTTATATTCAGAGATTTTTTTTCCCAGTTCCAAATATTCCTAGAAATGGACAATGATGCATACATATTTGGAATTTTTGTCTATAAATATACTGGTAAAATTTCTTTAAGGCAAAAATAACAGTTAATGCTTCTTTATCGATCTGGCTGTAGTTTTTTCATCTGCCAACAATGTTCTCAAAGCATAGGCTATATGGCATTTGCCTGCAGCATGAATGAAAAATTATGACTCCAATACTATATTCTGATGCATTCATAATAATGATAATATCCAGATCACTACATTAGGTGATTTGAAGTTAAAGAGATCCTTGGCTTTTGGAAAGCTAAATATGTTTCTTAGATCATTTACAACAGTGTTAGCAAATAATATTTTCTTTAAGAAAGCTCTTGTAAAAACTTAAGTCCTAAACATATTTGTAACTCTTGCATCATTTTTATGACCTTCATTTTCTCTGGATTTGGATATTTTCCATTTTTATTTATAATTTGTCAAAAAAACTCATTTGTAGATCAGATACATTTCAATGAATTTATCTTGGCTCCACTTTATCCAATTTTGAGCAAACTGCTCTTAAATGTCTTTTCAATCCCACTTCTGATTCTGCAATAACCAAATATCATCTTGGTATAGAATAACACTGTCCATGCTATGATAAATATCCATTTTGGCTTGGTAAATTATCAGTTCCTATTGTAATTCCATATGAAAATTTATTACACTTATAAAATCCTATATTTTTGGTCAATAATAATAAATTCTACTGTTCTTTCTATCACAGGGATTTCATAGAATGCAGCCTTGAGATATATTTTTGTAAAGTTGCAATACTTTTTGAAATGAAGCCAATATGCTAGGAACTGAATAGGCATCTTTATTAACAAATTTATTTAATGTAACATAGTAGTCCCCACACTGTCTCCCTGCTGTCTAATATTTTCATCTGGTTATATAATAATAAATACAGACATAATCCAGGGTGAATCTTCTACCTATGTTAGTATTCCCTTTTGTACCATCTCATTGATAGTTATTTCTACTTTCTCTTTCAGGACAAATGGAACTTTCTAAATAGTTTACAGATAATGGGTTGCACTTCCTTTATTGACTGGATATGTTTTTCACTGGTCCAGATATAAATAATTCAGGGCACTTATGAATTCCTAAAGCAATTCCCTCCAAGTAGTGGACTAAAATCTTTATTAATGCTATACAATGAGAAAAATCTTAATCTTTAATTCAGTTTTTCAAGTACTTTTGTTCTACCATTCATATCAATTTTATTGTCATATATGTTGTGGTAATATCTATTTTCACAATACTCCCCATTGATTTTCAACTAATCTTTATGTGATATCAATGATAGGTCTGTATTACTATCCACCTCCATTGTTAATTTTTGATTTACAGATGTCCACATAAAGCAGTATGAAATCATTGTTTATGTTGTTAAAGTTCTTACATTATAATTACTGCTCACTCTCATTACCCAGTTCTGTAGTCCAGCATTTGCCTAATTTTGACACAGCATTTTTACTGCAACAAATACTTGCTAAATGGCCTCTTTTTTTTAAAAAAAAAAGTGTATGTTTTACTTTTACGTTTGTAATTTTTATTTAAATGGTCAGTTTTACTAAAACAGTAGCATTTTATAACATATATATGTGTTGAGAGATGAAATTTTATTTGGATATTGTGATAACAAAAATTCTAAAGCATTGTCAAGCATAATTTTTTACATAATACAGTTCTTGATAGCACATTTATAGTTCAGTTCAGGTTTGCTTGGCAATATTTTTTTGAAGTTTGAATCCAAGGTGTCATGTAGATGTTGGTCTAACAACATATCATTAATTTCTGGGCTGAAATCACAATCATTTGCCAAATTCTTTAATGCTATGTACAATCTACATATTTTTATGAGATAATCATTTTCTGTTTCTTAGCCTCAATTGTAATACCTTTATATTCTATATAATTTTATATATACTTTTTTCTTCTTCTTCAGTAATCTTGCTTATTCATATACAACAATATATTTTATTAAATAATCACAGTCTTCTTACGCCTTTAAGCAAATAATTTTTATTAATATAATAACAGTTTCGACTGTTCCCGGCAGTCTTCTTAAGATCTTAATGATTAAAACTGTTATAATATTAATAAAAATTATTTTCTTAAAGGTGTAAGAAGGCTGTGATTATTTAATATGTTATATTGTTGTGCTATCTATTATACTTTCAATCATTCTCTTTTTTTTTTATGAAGCAACATTCCTCATATCAAATCCTTTTACATTATTACATAATGTAGTTTTAGAGGTATGGTATTATATGTGATCACTATTTTCACAAAAGACTGCTTTTATTTTCACAGGTTCTTTTTGAAATGTCAACTGCATTCATTCTGTTATGTCCTAAGAATATTCATTAGATACCAGTCAGGAGAGCATTAATATCTTTAAATGAATTAACATAAGTTTAGATAAATTATTTAATATGAATAAATAAGAAATAAATAATTTGGAATTCCATAAAAAATAAATACAGTCAATTATTAATACTCTAGTTGCATGTTTTGCTTTTCACACACAATGGATTACATGCATGTTTATTACTGTTATAATAATTGCACTTCTGGCAATTCAATATTATACTTTAGCTGACAATCTGTTATTAAAAATAAATGAATCATACTCTGGAATAGTTTTTTTTGTGTGTGTTTATTTATCATACACACCCTTTATGCACTAATTAAACCATCTATCTAACAAATCTTAGTGTTAGACAGTATTTTTTTTATGAGTCTGATTTTTTACATATAAATGACTAATTTACATAATAGTCTGTTCATTAAACTTGTAAACTATTAATATTAGAATATGTAGATTTTTTCTACAGTATATAATTAATTTAGAAACAATCTGTACATATTTAGATAATTATGAAATCCATTTTATTTACAATCTATGTAACAGATTGATAGACATTCCAAAATCAAAAAATATCTAACTCATAATTCTAAACTCGAGAAAAATCTCTGTTTCATAAATCAAAATTTTTGATTTTGAGAAAAATTAAATGACAGAAATAAAATCATTGGAAAATTCTAAATAAGGAAATATAAAAAAAGTAACTGGATCTTCAATTGGAAGTTCTCATTGAAATTTGAAATTCATTTCAAATTGAGAAACAATAATATTGGTAAAAATATCTTACTTGACAACAAATGAATAGATTAAATGAATCTATCCAAAAATCGAAATTAAATGAAGTCACTCTCTTAAAAGATTAAATATAATCATAGAAAAAAATGCAGGAAACTTCAAACCTATATTTAATTAAAATTGTTTATTGATTATTCACCAATTATTCATTCAGAATAAAAGTACTGCACTAAATAAATTTAATAAAAAAGCTAGCAATCAAGTGTTGAATAGATCTCCCAAACCTCATATACATAATGTTAAACAAACAAAGTTCATTTCATTTATTTGGTAAAAACTATGGAGCAAATAAAAATTTTGAAATATCTGTGATATAATTTTTTTTTTATTGTTTTTGCTTTTTAATATTATTTTATATTTTTACAAAATATTGATAATAAAATAGCATTTTATTTAACAATCCTTTAGCATTTTCCTCTAATTAAAACTTTTTTTTCAATAGCTTTAATATGGATAAGAAAAAATGTTATTACAATGTAAACTTTTGTGCTGGCTAGATTTCCATCTTAAAAAACAATATTCTTATTATCTAAGCATTTTATTAACAATGAATAGTCAATTTTTTAATTAATCATCTTTGTGGATTTGTATAAAAAACATTACATATTACACATGCAGGTATTATATAAATCTTGTAGATAATTTCTTGCAGACTTTAATATTATATCAAACATAATCTATGATTCATAATTGTTAGATATTGTAATTTTTATGAAAAGTATATCATTAAAAACATTTTTATCATAAAAAGCCATTTAGTGCAATATGTGTTTAGAAGAAATTGATAGATGAATTTAGATATATAGAATTTTAATTATATTTTTGTTATATTTGAATACATTATTTTGATACAAACTACTTTTAATTATAAAAAGAAAATTACTTTTGTCACTACATTATTAATTTTATTTTAAAATATTAGTTTGTAAAAGAAAATATCCAAATAATTACATAAACAATATATATACAAATACAAATTCTGTAGTACTTAGCAGGGTCTTGACTGATAATTGTTTTGCTACATTCAATACCATTGTCAGTTGAAAGCATGCTAAGCACTATAATATTGTTAATGTTAATAAAGTTACTCTTAATACAGTTTTTGTATACGTATATATATTATATTGATGGAGATAAAGCATTTATAAATTTTACTCATAAAGAATGTTTTTCCACACGATGTTTATATGTATTTACATAGGTGCAAGTAAATAAACAATGCACTTCAATTAAGCATTGTATTTCCTTATTTCATCTTTATAAATGCATCATTATTAAAATAAAAACTTGAAAATAAATTATTAATAAATAATATTTATTTTGCTAGGAAAGATAGACTGGTAAACATAAGTAAAAAAAAGTTAGGTCTGAGATTCTGTGAAATGCCACAAGGAGTCTCATTTTCAGAAAATAACATTAAATATCATTACTATATATATATTTTTTTTATTTATTGGAAAATACAATTAAACATTTAAAATGTTTTAATTTTAAAAGCAACATACTTAAATGAACAATTTATTCAAAAAAATTAAAATTAATAAATTTAACAGTATTTAAATTTTTTATTTTTACTTTATATATTTTCTTAGCTTTACAATTTTATTTATGGTATGTTAGTTTATGGAACATGCAATATTTTATTTTTTCATACCTATTATTAAGACATTGTGAAATATTTCACTGGATACATAAAAAATCAATATAGCATTTTCAGTAGCAAAGCTGTTAAAGAAAGATTAAAAGTTGTTAAAAATGTATTATTTATATTGCTTATTAAAATCAAAGTTAAGATGTGCTAAAATAATTTAGCAAAATATTAATATATCTACAAAAATTGAGAGAAAATAAAGATAAAGTTTTTTTAATACCATTTTATATTTTTATATGAGTTATCTCTGGGAAAATATAATTTTTTTTGCAATTTATTATACCAAAATTCAAGTTAGATATTTTGTAATTTAACTAATACTAATTTTTTTTTTTTTCTGAGCCAACCTAATATCTATCTGGTAATCACAGAAAAGGTAATTTTTAATATTTTGCTTTATTATTGTGTAGCATGTTTTCGATATATTCAATATATCATATGATGTATTGAATATATTGAAAGCATGCTAGGCAGTAATAAAGCTAAATATTAAAAACTACCTTTTTGTGAGTTCATTAATTACCAGATATCAAGTTAGACATTGTAAATTAAACAAATGAATGAACCCATGATATTTCAAAAAGATATCACAATTTAATATTATTTCAATAACAGAATTGTAAAGAGAAAAATAAAGTTTATTTCTGAATTCAATGTAAAAATAAAATTAGGATTAGAACTGGAAGAAATAAAAAAAGTAGCTCAGTATTACTGCCTTGAATAAAATAGAAAAGACAATGGGTTATACCAAAAAGTAATACCTATTGTATTAGTAACCATCATTATCATTGGTCACTTCTTATAAATGATTATGATAATTTTAACTTCAGAAGTTTAACAAAAATAGATTTAAAAAGAAAAGTCTGTGAAGACTACACAAATTAATATACAAAACACAAATAGTCTATTTTTAGTCATCCTTGCAATCTTTTAACTATTTATGCAGCAAACTTTACCTTCTGAAAGACTTCAACAACTTGTCTAAGCTCTCAGCCATATTCTTTTCAATATATTCCCAATAAAAGCAACCAATATTGAACTTATTTATATTGCGTTTAAGGTGATATGAAGTTTGCTTTTTTAAATAAAAGCTGTGATTATAGTCTGATAAAAAAAAATTCTTTTAACTCAGTTCCTATTCACTTGCTTTATATATATTTAATCTAATAAAGGTGTGCTGTTTTAATAATAAATTAAATGGTATAACATTGAAAATGCTGAAGAATGCATTGACTGCTCTTGTGATCTTATCTATCATATTTTTAGAATCTTATAAAGTATCATTAAATAAAATTTTCTAGTATTTTTACATTGGCAATAGAAGGGCATATGTCTATGTAAACTAATATAGCTGAGGAAGTTGAATCACTATTATAATATTCCCTTTCTATTAATATTTAAATATTCTAACTGAGAAGCTAGTAACATATTTTAATTGATTCACATTCTCAAATTAATAATGATTCCAGCTAAAGTTGCTGATTTTTTTACAACCATTAATTATTAAATTAAAAAATTTATTGGTTGCATTTGAAACATTAATAACATTTTATAGATCACATTTTAAATTGGAAAATCCAATAAAATAAAGTTCCTGGTTTTACATTCAAGTATTTCCAAAATTAAAATTATCAACATATCAATATAACGTTTTGATGCTAGTAATAATCTGTCTATATACTGCTACAAAGATGACTATTATAAAACCAAGACAAAATTGGAATCATAAAAATTCATCTTTGTTTAACATTAGATTAATTTTTAATATCTCAGATTTTTATCATCAACAATAATTCCTCTTCACATATTAACATACAAAAATGGAATATGTAAACAGGAAGTTATTTCAAACTATGCTATAACTTTTTTTAATTTAATTGAGTTAAATATCTTTCTAGGCAATGAGTACTATGCCTACAATGCTTTTTAATTCTCTAGAATCAGGCTGAATTTCTGATAACTATGTAAAGCAAAGTTCTTTGAATAAAAAAAATGTGTATAAGTGCAATCTTTTTTAGTACTTTTAATTTCTAAAAATTGAATCAAAAAGAGCTTACAATCAGGTGACATGACATTAGAGCTCTATATTTTAATGCTTTTCTATAGATTCCATTAGGATTTGAAGACTTTGTGTTTTTACTTTATTATGTTATTAAAACAGGCAAAACTCTCCATACAGTAGTGCAAGTCAGTGCCAACCAGAGTAATCAACGGATGCCAGGCTAGTTTCTGGCTTGTGGATGAGTAAGCACTAGATAGGGATTTTATGCACAAGCCTTCAGGCATCTATTGATTACTCTGGTTGACACTGAGTGGCACTACTGTATGGAGAGTTTTGCCTGTTTTAATAACAGTAATGTGTTAGCATAAGCAATAGTGATCATGTGGTGTTTAGTAGTTTTACTTTATTATGTCCAAATAAAAAGATATTGATATTATGGAAACATTATTAAATAGTAGTCAGTTGAATGTTTATATCATTGTTAAAAGATGATAAAAATTTTCTATCTGTTCAAGATCCGACTGATTTAAAAAAATTATGATATCATTTTCAATACATATATATATGTGTGTATGTGTTGACCAATCACTTGGAGTATTCTATTCATTCACTGAACTTCTATCTTTAAATCACTAGTTGAGTTCTGAAATAAAGCTGAACTGTACACATTGCTAGAAAAAATTATGTAAAGGGATAGTTAAAATTGTAAACTAAATCCCAAGAAAGTTGAAAAGATCTAGAAAGATACTACATATGAGATGAATAGATGAGATAATAAAGTTTACTGGAGGGTAAGTAGAGAACAAAATTTATGGATTATAGAAATCGAATTAAACTTGGAAAGATGTTCATCCTATAGTAAATTGATAATCATGGAAAAAAATAATCATTATAATGGCTTATGAAACTCTGTTGATTTTAATATTCAGCAAAGCTCATATCCTACTAGCTTAGTGTACCAAAAAGCTAATTCAGCACAATTATTATTAGATAACCAGTCAGTTCTTTTTAATAAATTTAAGAAAAGGCTAGTAAAGAGATTTTCATGTCTTTGATAATCCCAAATTAACAATTTTAGTGTGCAACATCTTTTTAAATTTAATACAAGTAGCAACACCTTCCAAAGAACAAGCAATAAATTTTTCATTAATATGCTTAGAATAAAAATCATTATTACATTTTGATTTACAACTGTCTGCTCTTATAAATTTGAAACTAGATATTTCAGAAAAATGCATTAATAATTATTACTAATCATTTGTCAATCTAGAAATTATCCCTAGCCCTGATATGAACTTTAAATCTCACTTAAAGATTAACTATCTGTTTTTATAATCAAACTTAAACACGTGGTCTAAGTCAATTTTATTTCTCTTTCTTCACGTATAAATATCTTTTAAAGATATATATAATCTCTATTTCATATTCTTGAAACATAATATAGAAAATGACCCAAAGAAGTGCTTTTCATGCTGAATCAGCATTCAGTATTTGACCTAGATTTTAATCTCATATACACATTCATCTTATATTTCCTAGAGATTATCTCTATCCCAATTATAAACTTTAAGCCTCATTTAAAAATTAGTATATCTATTTTTATAATTATAGGACTCTTTTTTTTCATATATATCTTGGAAGATCATTTGTTTTTTCAAGTATCTTTATTCGTATGTTTCAAGAAAATGTAGTAGAATAAAGATTTTATGTATATTGTAAGGTCTTTTAACAATATAATGTGTTTATAAGCAAAATATTGACTTTTTTTATATTTTAAGATCTCTTAGTTTGAATGTGAATGAATCCAAGTTATTTTATAAAAACTATTCTAAATAAACAAAGTACTTGTGATAGCTTATCTACATGGTGTATTAAAATTCAATAATAACATTCCATTATTCCAATATTTTTGAATCAAAATTAATCCCCCTCCCTTCCATTTATTCATTTAAAATGTCGATGTAATAGAACTAGACAGAAAAAAGTAAAAATCTTTTCTCAGAACTTTTGAATTTAATATCGGAAGGACAAGCAATGGTAATGGATATGAGACCAGTTTTAATGTCAATTGCCTTTCATTGATTCATCTAGAATTTTCTGGAATATAAAATAAAAAATTACACTGACAGTACATTTATTGTCTTCAGTATTTTTTTTTCTTTCAATTAAATGTCTTTTTAAAGAAATATATATATATCCAATCTACCTGTTCAGTCAATATTTATTTGTATGCAAAATATATTTCAAAGAGCATCTACATTATAGTTAAAATTGATGCTTTCTTAATTTTTAATGGCTATCTTATATTCCAAACGCTCATTCCACATTATGCAAAGTTCATACCTTCTAGGTACTTACTGAGTAATTTTTCTGTAGTGTAATTTCCATCTACACAAAAAAGGTAGGGACTTATTTCTATCTGCTTTTAATACCTTTTGGAGAGGTATAATCATAAATATATGAAAAAGATGTAGGATCCACAAGAAACACATTTCATGCTGAATCAGTAGAGTAGTGAAAATTACACTATAGGAAAATTATTAATTAAGTGGATAATCTCTAGTCTAATGAGTGATTAATAAAAATTATCAGTATTCTAGATACTTATGTTTTAAAAATTCTTGAATTTTTACCTTGATTATAATCACTACTTCCTGCTATTCATCTTTAACCATTGTTGCTATTACTCTCATTTTTATAGATGAAACAAATTTATTCATTTGGGCATGGGAATCTTTTCTATGCTCTACATTTTAGAAAATAGGAGGATCCTAAATAAAAGTGTCTAAACATAAATCATTTGCCAAGTGAATCTTTTCTATGTCAAATTCAATTCCAAAGTCTTAAAAGATAATGTTACAAGATTAATTCTTGGCTGAGTAATGTAATAAATAAATAAAAATTCACTTAACTGAATGAAATTGTTAAATATATCTGCAACTAAGTGTTCAATCATCATATAATCTCACATTCAATTTACCATGTGCTTAATTTTTGTAGTTATTACACAGGCTACCACTGAATTTTACATTTAGAAGAAAATGACATTTGGATATGAGAGTTTGCTGCTAATAAGATGTTCTAAACAAAGAATTTTTTTACTGCTTGAAAGATATGGTGTTGGCTCATCAAAGGCCAAATAGTGCTTTCTATGCAAATATTCTGTTATGTCTTTCCTTTGGTGCTTTTTGTCCCATTTTGTTTTTTGTTCTATTTAACTTTAATGTTTTTAGTCACTTACATCCCAGATGCCAACAATTCTTCGTACCATTAGTTATCTCTACATATTTATGCAAGTGTTTTTCCTAATTTTTTTAAAAATTATGAACTCCGCAGTTCTGATATCAATCTTTTGTATACTTAAGTAATTACACGTGCATTAATATACTGTGTAGGTACTCTTATTTAACAACTAATGTTGAACTAACAATTCAATAAATTTGCATAATCACATAAATTGAGCATTTTCTTTATTAAAAAGGAATTAATATTTGTTTAGAGTTAAAATGTAAGAAATAAAATATGCCAAATTTAATTTACATTCTAATTTTTGGTTAAATTAGAAAACTTGAATAGACTTTCACAATATTAGTAAGTTTATGAAGATTGTATTTGAAATATGCTTTTTTTTTACTTTGGAAAAATTTCAATCATTTTTTTATTATTATTTATAAGAAGATTGTCTTGTTAATAAAGTTATGATTATTAGATGAGTAAATTAATTAGATATAATTGACTTTGTTTTATAAAAGAAAAGCAAAAAAAGAATAGAATTTATTATAATTAAAATCCTTAAAAACAATTAGGTGAATTAAAATTAACTGCTTATCAAAAAAATAAGGATTTGTAGTTGGGCTTTGATTACATCGTGGGTTGAGAAAGTATTTAAGGCTTAATTTCAAAAAGCAGATCAGATCAATGGTTTTGAAAGAAAGTAGTTGCCTTAACTCCATAAAAATTGCTTTTAATGTGGAAATGTATGGCAACCAAGTTTTATCCTGTAACTGAAGCATTAGACTCCATGAAATTTAGGTGGAATAGGAAGATATTTACAGCCATAGTAGTATAAAAAATTTCATTATGTTACTTGAAATTTAAGAACATGGCACTATAATAAAACCAGTATACCAGATATGCTGGGCCAACAGGTTATAAGCTTGCTATAAAACCTACCTAAATAAAAATCTTCTTGAAGCCTTTCTAATAAAAGCCTATTGAACCTGTCAGATGATCCAATCTGAGCTTTTAATGACTTACTTTACTTATAGACATATCCAATCAATAAAAATGTTTACTGTTAGTATTCTGTGTACAATTGAAAATTATATAAAATAAGAAGGGAGAAAAAAAGGAAATGTCAAGTTAAAGTAGTAAAATTCAAAGAGAACTATAAGGAGAAAAAATCTGAAACAACTGAAGCCATCTTTAATATATATATATATCAATATTCACTAGAATAAAAACTACAAAATTTTAAAAAATGCCTGTATAAAATTAAAGATTAAAATTCTTTGCTATAGCAAGCTTTGGCAGATTAAAATTCTTTGCTATAGCAAATGTACCTTTGAGGTCTTTCTTGCAATGATATATATTGCAGAGATTTCTACTATGTGGTGATGCTGAACTGATATCAGATCCATGTAGCTATCTGTCATGCTATGCTGAGTTGGAAGACATTACGTGTCTAAAAGATTCACACTTGCAAGCTGAATAAAAACTGTTTCTTAAATGCTCAGAGTTTGTGTTTTAGATCTAGTTTCTTAATCCTGTCCTTCACTGACGATAGCAAATAGCTTGAAATCATGATCTGAAGGTGGAAATTAAGTTAGAGATAGTGAAATACTCGCTCTGACGTTTATGTAAACAAACGCTTGAAGGTGTTTTTGGTACAACGCCATCTATTATCATATATATATATATATAAGACTGGCTCATTCATGGTAACATTGAATTAAAAACACTGAAGTTATCTAGAAACAATCTCTAGTGTGTGCATGAAATGTCTCTTAAATGTTCAAGGGTGTCTTAAGACAGTACTATGTTTTATTCTTGAAAACACTGAAGTTATCTAGAAACAATCTCTAGTGTGTGCATGAAATGTCTCTTAAATGTTCAAGGGTGTCTTAAGACAGTACTATGTTTTATTCTTGAACTCAAACATTAAGATCAAAGATACCTGGGTAAGATTTTTTTTTCATCTAATTCTATTCAATAATACATTTTTAAAAAATTAATATTAGATTTATAAAGCATTTTTTAATTATTGTTACTTATCTATAGCTATAGTATACAAAAGATTGCAGGCTATGAATATGGAGACCTAAGTTCTCCGAAAGTGCTAAGCCTTATAATTCTTTTCTAATAATATTAAGCTTCACTTTTTTGCATAAAGCGAAATTTAAAACTTACCACTCAAAGATGAAGTAAAAACAAGGTTTTATATAATTATATACATATATTATCTTTTTAGACATTTTACATTTGTATATATATATATATACTTTTTTATGTAGTAGCAGATATATATGGCTCGCATGTGAAAATTAATTATTTCAATAAAATTGTAGGTATGATATGGTATAAAGTTAATATTATTGTAATAGAGTTCTTAAATAATATATTATGTAATAAAATGCGCATTTATGCCACATTCAAAATCGTTGTTGTTATTCGCTGTCATTTCTCTTTTAGTAAAATAATTTTGTTTGTTAAAATTATAGCCTTTGACATAGTTATACTCTTTCATATATCATATGTAACATATTAAACTTAATTATTTGGTAATAATAAACTATTTAGATGTGATATGTTGGACTATTTTCATCATTTATGAGTGAATGTTGAATGTATAGAAAATTTTAAACATTATTTAAACTTTCCAAATACAAAAAACTTGTTAGTAATAACACACAAATAGACAATATAGGTTAATAATTACACAATGTTTTGAGTAATATTATTCTCCACTCTTCCTCAGGTGTTGCTGGCCTATAAGCACAGTGACAATATTTGCTTAGAAGTTGAACTCACACCTTTAGATTCTGTCAAAGGTTATACATTTCTATACATTCAACATTTACTCATAAATGATGGAAATAGTCCAACATATCACATCTAAATAGTTTATTATTAATTATTTGGCGAGTGATAATTGAATATTAATTTATTAGTTACACATGTCATAGTCAATTTTCACATCAGAAACAGCTAGCATTATGATAGTAAAGAATAAATCACAGTGGAAAGATTGATCATGTGATGATAGTAGTGCCATACTTTTAAAGTTATAACTGGTGCTCACCTTAACTTCAAATTCTTATCACCACATTACTTTTAGGCCAACCTATAGACAGATGGTTGGTATCAATAATTTTCAGTAACGGTGATAAAATAGTCATGGTCATTATTTACATACATATTTTATCATAAATTATTATAAATAAATTAGAGGTAATTGGTATTAATTTTGTGTTAGATGCTTTTTTCCTAGTTAACCAGTCCTTGTTTGTCTATAAATCCGTATCAATTCAATTGAAAATTGTTTTTATATACATACCCCACATATCCGTTGTGTTACAATATTTAAGAGAAAAATATGCAAATGCTTTTTAATATTCATGATTATAACATTTATAATTATTAATATATATATAAGATGAATTCTTTGTGGACTGAATTTTACAATACTAGTTATAAAAAACCATCTATAACTGTCAAGCGCTGGTAGCCTAGTGATTAGCGTAGCTGCTACTCAACGCATTTGACATATGAAAAAAAAAAAAATCTATAATAAATTAGTAAACACTAAATATCACTGCTAAATTATTTTAAATATATGCTATGTAAAAGGTTAATTTTTTTTCATTTAAATGTATTTCGTTTTAAAGAAAGTAGATGTCAGATGATTTTCTAACAACCCTAGAATAAATAATCTAAATAATTGTATCATAAAATTTAAATAAAAAAGGACAAAAAAGGAATAGTAGGTACACTCTCAGAATTAATATTTACAGAAAATATATATTAAGTTTTCAAAATTTTCCGATTTTTATTAGCATTCTCTTGACTCAAACTCCATTATACTGCAATTATTTACCAAGATAAAAATTCCAGACAACTGCTCTCTCAAAGTATTTTTTCAATAATTTTTGCTCACCAGATGAGCTAGAGGTATTAAATGTTTGAATCTCCTCACCAATGTTAACAATGCTATATTTTTTTGCATTGCAACATTCTCTCCTAATGACAATAGAATAATTGTGGTATTTTACTATATCCAAAATGGTTGCAATTTACTGTAGCAGTTCAATTTTAGAATGTATCATAAACTTTAATCAGCTTTCAAATATCAATAAGTGATTGGTTAATAGTTTTTTACCAAAATCATAATTTATTGTTCATGTTGATGTGTTAAAGAAATGTTTGACTTTGCAATGCTTAAAAAAATCCCATCTTTGAATAGTTCAATAAATAATAAAACTGAGTCTGAAATTATGCTAATACAAAACTCACAGTTTTGTATAAATTATAGTTTACATTTTAATGTCTTGGAATAGAATAACATACTCATTCTTTGACATTTGGATTTCATATAAAAATCATAAAATGGGAATGTTAATAAACACCAAAGCATTAAAATTGTTGCATTAAGAGTTCAGTGATAACCATGCTTAAATTCATCTAAATGTTTGTCTCTATTCAATACAAATGTGTTTTATAACTGTAGATTATATATCATTGTATCCATCAAGATAATGAGCAAAGTGAATCATCTTATAATTTGCTGTATTTACAAGAGTATTAAGAAGCACTTTTAAAAAATATTTTTGACTGCCTTCATGTGACATTCTTAAATTTCCACATCTCATTTTCATGCAATTAACTTAGTATAACATTTCTATAAACTAATTTAATTGAAGTATTCATTTTAAATTCTTAAATATAGAAATAATAGTCTAAGAAGAACTTCCAAATTCAAGTCTTCATTTCTACTTTAAAAGCTATTAAGGTTTATAAACTGATCTATATTTTTAAACTGATAAGCAAATCACTGATAATTTTTTTTTAACCATTGGCTGATAAAAAAATCTGAATTTTGGGGGCATTAATATACTAAATCATACTCTTTGTAAGTTGCATTTAAAACCATCAAAGCATTTAAAATTTATGATTTATGAAAATGACACAACCACCATCAATTTATTGGAAGTTAAGAAGTTAGGAAAATGGATGTTTTGTGAAGTTATTTATAAACTGTTCATAAAAATGAAAAACATAGTTGAATCTCAACTAAACAGTAATCATGTTTAGTTGCTCAGAAGATCAGTTGACATTTGAACACCATAGTCACAAGTTAAATACCATTCAATTTTTTTCTTTACTTTTCTCATCTGAAAATCAATTCAGAAATTTTTAAGATTTGAATCTAATATTCTATCACTGTACTGCAGGTTAATAATATAAATTTTTTAAAAAAATGAATCAACCCTCATTCAAAATCCTGAAAAATAATAACCAAAGTCTGAAACACTTTGTTTGACATGGATTTGGTAATTCTTGAAAATAAAATATTTAAAATACTATTTCAATCTTTTAATGCAAATAATCTCTTGTCTTGTATGATTTAATACAATGTGAGAGCCAACTCCAAAACAAAAGATCCATATGCTCCCCTCCCCAACTACAAAACTTTCATTGCTCAAATGTCATGTGATCTCCCATTCAGTAATTTAATTTATTTTCAGTAATCATTTGATTCATTTCAGAAGTATTTTCTGCCACCGGTTACTGAAGCTATTTGTTTTCATACATTTCTCTATTAAGATCTCCTAATCACAATGTTTTTAGCATATATACTCCTTATATATAACATCTAAGACTACCCCTTGCTTATACATAGATTTCAATAATTTCTCATAAACCAAATTCAAGGTATTTGCAATCAAATATTCCCACTTAGTGCAAATAAATTTGTCTATTGGAGCATATATGACATGCTATACTCAAATCAACCTGTTGACCACCTCTCCAATGCTAGAAATTAACAACAGATAATTGCTTCATTGATTTAAGAATGGTCATTGGACCTAAATTCTTCAACTTCCTTTTGAAGCTCAACCTACATGTCCTACCCAACTCTCACTCTTCTAATATCACAGATCATATACCAATATTGAGCTTTTCTGCAGCTCATGCCACAGGGAGAAGGCTACATAGTCCCATTTCAGCTCTAGGACTGACCAGACAGATCATGATGAACACATATAGGTGGACTGGATTATGCTCAATAACACCATCAAAACCTTCCATCGAGATTCCATACCTATCTGTGCAGCTGCATTCAGTCAATATGCATTTTGGTGTATGAGATGTATTTCCTGCCTTGGAAACAACACTATATGCCATTCAGCTACCTTCTCCAATAAGGTTGAGCAGCTGAGAACTAGAGACAGCAAGATTGCACAAACAGAAATTTTTAAGTTACATGAACACTCTTAAAAATACCAGTCTAGCCTCTAACCCCCTGCCACAATATGATAAATACAGCCCTCAATGTTCAATTAAATACTTAAGCCATAATTCACAACCTATATATCTTCTAAATGCTAGGTAAGAGGCTCTATGATTTTGTCATACTTAACTTCAAAAGTCAGTGTTTCTTCTTGCTTTCATGCCTGCCTAAGAGTATCTACTTTTGTGTAGGAAATATAATAAATTTAGCCAATAATTAGCCTTGTTCACAACTGAACATTCTAATGACCCATATTTCTTCAAGTAAATAAAAGGTATCCTAATCAATCCACCATTCAAAGCTGATATTACTAAGTACCACCTGCTTTGCTAATGAACTTTTTAAATATTCTCTATATGAACTATGTCCATAAAAGAATTGCTGCTATTGGTGTTTTCTAATTTACAGCTAATAAACTTTATATTATACACATATCCATTTGACAATGGACCAAGTATTATCTATTTTTCCATCTATAACCAAGTTGCCTGTTCATTGAACTTTTATATATATTCAGTTGAAATCTATGTTAATAACTAGATTACACCTGTATGTATATATAACAACTACCAATGTAACCATGTAAAGTTGTCTTTGAAACATAACCCTAATAACAACAATAATAATAGCAATAATAACAATAACAACAGCAATAATAATAATAATAATAATAATAATAATAATAATAATAATAATAATAATAATAATAATAATAATAATAATAATAATAATAATAATAATAATAATAATAATAATAATAATAATAATAATAATAATAATAATAATAATAATAATAATAATAATAATAATGGTAGTAGTAGTAGTAGATAATATAGTGATTTATATATACCCTTATGAAATATTGTGGAAATCACCTTTCACACATGCACTATAAAAATAGACCCACATTTTCCTATCAATAATTGTTTTAAAAGCACAAATGGTCCACCTATTCTTGGAGATTATTCTTTAAATAAGCCAACATTTATTGATTGCTTGAATTCAGAGCTTGATCTTATTGCTAAAATAAGAAACTTTCTCTTCACTGCAATATATAATCTGAACTTATGCAAGTAATATGCTTGTTTAAAAATCAGACTAGCAATAAGATCAAGTTTTCAATTCAAGTATGATCAAAAATAATGAGCTCTGAAATAGGTAGACCACTTATGTTTTTAAAATACTTAGAGATGGAGGAGTGTATGTCTGTTTTTGTCATGGATTGGTGAAGAGTAGTTTACTTCCACATATTTATTATCACATATATACTAATAAGATCCAGTGTCACAGGTAATTAAAAATGGGAAACTATGTAATTTGAACTTATACAAGTAAGATACCATTTAAAAATTAGATTAGCAATAAAATCAAGCTCTTAATTCAAGCACAATTAATAAATGTTCGTTTATTTAATGAATGAATTCTAAGTATAGAACCACCTATGCATTAAAAATATTTATTAATGGGAGAATATGTATCTATTTTTGTAGTACATGTGTGAAAAATATTTGACTTCCACAATATTTAATAATAATAGTAGTAGTAGTAATAGTAATACACTAGAGATGATTTTGCTATGTCTATACAAACCAGGCTGTAAATCACAAATACATTCCTATACAAAACATGCTGGTCCATATACTGTTTATTTGATATTTTGTACTGCTGTCTTTTAACTGTTTTGGAAGCAAACATTATTTTTTAAAGTACTTCAACACTATGCCTAATTGTAGGCTTACAAATCTCCATAACTTCCCAATGAAAACAATTAATATTGTCTTCTTTAAAAGATCTTTAAAATATTCTTTATATCATAAACAGAATTTACCCTTCCATAAAAACTACTTTCAAATTTTCTACAAAATGTCTTTTTAGAATGACTTTACTTTTTCATATGTTTCACATATCTAATCCCAAGAAGATATAATTGACAATAGTGGATCTTTTAGTAACATTTCCAGCAAGTTGAAGAATATATTGATTTGTTTTATGGTCCTGCCATTATATTTTTAAAATATTATAGAACATCCTTAAATTATTTTCTTCTAAATGGCTTTATAATCAGTCAATATAGTGTTCAAACCTCACTTCCATATAAATTAGAGAAACCAATAGTTCTAGTCTGTAATTTTTTACTCCTATTGGTTAAATATTTGGTGATATTGAGTTGTCAACTACATTAGCGTATTATTAAATCTGTTTTAATATTCAAAGTAGTTGTTCTTTTATTTATCATATTTGTAATTAACTGCCTAAAATGTTTCTAATGATGGCTAAGATAAAGGTTTAGTCTAGAGAAGCTAGATTCATAACACTCATAATGTGGCAAATATGCATTTCAGCTATAAACACCACAGCATATCTGGCGCATTATTGTGAATGCTATGAATCTGGCTTCTCTGACTAAAAGCATTCTCAGCTACTGTTAATAAAATTAAAACATAACACAAACCTTTCCTTAGCCTGCATTAGAAATATTTTAGGCAACTATCTGTTTATTAACCCATTCTAATGTGTATTATGTAATAGTTAAGCTTTGTTAAATTGATTTACTCACTTCAAATTAGCATTAATAATACTAAAATATTTAAACTTATGTTAAAAATATTAATGAAGGGTCAAGAGACCAAAATTGTTGTCAAGCGTTGGTGGCATAGCTGCCTTCCAAGCAGCTGGCCCGGGTTCGCTTTCCAGTCAATGCATTTGACATATGAAAAAAAAAAAAGAACCTAAGTAGTTTGTCAGGAACCAGGCATCATCATGAATATAATTTTTTAAACTGATATTTAAACTTACTTGGTTTAATTAAATTAAAAGGATAAATTCATGTGTTTATGAAGTTATGATTTTATATTTAGGATATAATAGATTTTAATTTTTAAAAAAAAAAAAACTGAGGGGGCTAACTTTTTTAGAGAGCAGCTGCATTTCATAAAAATTTCATTTTTACCTTGCATAATTTATTAAACTTTTTCTTAAATTAAATAAATCCTTTTCCTTTATTGTAATGAGACATAAAATAATTAGAAAAAAGAAAAGAAATGAATTAAGAGATTAAGTTGATTTTTCTTAGTTGTATACACCATATATTTGATTAAATTAAGAGAAGAGACATTGTTTTAAATGAAGTTCAGATTGGCAAAACTATTCAATTATGATCGTCCTAAAATTGTAACTCAAATTAATAAATTGGATAGATCAAGATTAGAAGACAGAGTTAAAACACTCATTGGAGACACAATCTATAAAAATAAAATTCTAATCACAATAAAATCAAGATTCCAATTCAAACTGAAATTTTTATTATAGTTATATAGATATTTGTTAATGTTTTGTAAGTCTCACATAGACCACTAAACATCAGATGATTACCAATCTTTATGCTTATTGTTTGCACAGAGGCTAAACTCTCCATACAGTGACGTTACTTAGTGCAAGCCATTACTCTGGCTTGTATTGAATGGTGTTACTGTATGGAGAGTTTACTTTCTGTATAAGTCTCATATAGCAAACATAATGTACAAAGTTGTATATAAATTTTAAATTGTATATATGTGAAAAATAATTATTAAATTTGTATTTCTTAATAATTTCCTAAATATTACCATTATCCATGGTCTATAATTATTCATTCCTGAATATTTTTTAGTTCCTCAAATAATGGGCATGATTCTTAGAACTGGAGTCATATATAGTTGACCATGTACAATAAATTTTAGAGAGAATTCAATGGCATGGTTGACAAAATCTATATACATTTTATGCTTAAAAATTTGTGTAGACTTTTTAAAATAACTTTCAGAAAAAAATGAAGGACTTTATACATCTGTAAAATCATATCTGCCACTCTGGGTTTTTTTTTGTTTTTTTTTTTTAAAAACACATCTATTATTACATTATTGATCTCTATTCATTTAAGGTCAATCCTTATTAAAAACCTATTTTAAGAAATAGGCATCAGACAAAAACAAAGCATTATTTCTTATTAGTATTCATAATTTCACTGAAACTGCTGTTAAATTCATGTACAATATGAGTTCGTGTCATAGTAAGACTTCTATAAAGAAATAAGGTCACTAGGCCCAGTTTCCTCATCTCATTTTCTAGTTAATTAATATTTCAGTAAATGTTTACCATTAAAGAATTTTAAAAACCCATTTGTATAAACAAAAAAATATGAAATTAAAATAATTAAAAGCAAAATCTATAGCGCTTTATTAACATGTTTTACTTAATTACTCTCTGAAATTAATATTACATGCAATTAGTTATTTTTGAAGACTATTATTTCTTTTTTTTTTTTTTAATTGTTTAAGAATATGCTAATTTAATATTTGTTAATTTTAAAAGATAGAAAATATTTCATTAACTTTATTAATTTTGTTTTAAATATTTTAACTTTATTAATTTTTTTTAAAAAGATAAATATAATTATTTACATAAATAATTCTCAAAAATTAATCGAACAAAAACTTTTAAAAATCATGGACTCTAATCCATTATTAATCTAAAAATCAATAATTCTAAAGTACATAAGTTTACTTTTATTAAAGGAGAGATAGAGAATGGAATTACAAATCGAATGTTTAACAGTGACATTTAAACGTTCTTCAACAATTATATACAAGAAGAATATTAGATAACCGTGATATTGCAATTTAATATTTTAAACATTTATTATCCATGACTATAATAATTTTTTTAAAAAAATAACATAAATAATTCTACCAACAATACATAAGTAATTAAAAAACATACATTAAAAAAAAAAGATATTAATGTCAAATTACTTTAATAAAAAAACATTTCAAATGTTCGTTAGCATTTATATATAGTATATATAAACACTTACATGCCTATGAAAACCATAGTGAGGTTGAGAGAAAAGACTCTTAGCTAATCCCCAAAACAAATAAAACAATTATTTTTATATTTTTCTTATTTATTAATAAATAAAAAAACAGTATTAAGCTAAAATGAAAATAAAAATTGTTGACGCAAAATATATAATAGCAATAAAATAGATTTCGTATCAAAAACTATTGCAATTTTATTGAATAAATATTGTCAGGCTGTGGGGTAATTACCGAGTCGCAAAGGAAGGCAATACCTGCGGGCCCACATAGTCCAGGATCCATAAACTTATATATCCACAAGAAAACAATTATTGACTATATTTTATAAATTGACGTTATTATATGATATAAGAAATTGTAAAATTATTTTGAAAAAATCCAAACAACACTTCGATGAATTTAGTGCCAATTATCGACTTAATAATGAGGAATAGTTATTTCGAGTTAATGTCTTTTATAGGTAATAGATAAAATAACCGTGCAAATTAAAAAGTATCTTGTGGGAGTGCAGACAGTTAAGCACTATTTTAGTTTTTCAGAACTTAAGATCTTACAGAAAAAATGATGATTAAGAATCTCTCAGACTTGTTAATTACTAAATACAGTTGTTTGGAAAATTTATTTAGTGAAAAAGATACCGTTTTATTGTTATTTTTTACACTTCCGGTAACTGTAGCTGGCGTTGAAAGGTCTTTTAGGAAATTAAAAATAATAAGATTATAAAAGAAATTCAATTGGCCAAACTGGGCTTTAAAATGTTAGCTATTGAGCAGAAGAAGCATCTAAAATGGACATTTAAAAAACTAATTAGTGATTTTGCAAAAGTAAAGAAGAATTTTTAAAGTGAGTACTTTTATTAAATTATCTTATATGATATATTTATAATATAAAATAAATAATTAAAAAAATATGAATATATGAAAAAATCAAAATTTCGAATTTAAGTGGACTTAACCTTCGGCCCAATTTTTCTAATTAGGCCACTGTTGTCAGGGAAATAAAATTACATATTTCACCTTCTCTCATTAAATTATCAATATACTCTGTGTGATGCACTGTGGCTTCCCCTTTATCGAAGTCAGGAATCTCTCAGCCCCAATTTCCAGAGAAACTGTTAGTCACCTTACCTTCCCCTTCCATTCCCTACCCTAAGATTTCCCCATATTGCTCCCAATCCTGATTTATCTCATTTCCACAACATAATATTTGTCAACTCTTTGGCCTTTATATCTAAATTCCCCTTATCTTTCCCCAAACCAAGCATAAAAACCAAGAACCCACTTTCGGTTTAATCATTTTATATTTATTCTCTCACAATTTCATTATTTGTACCCTTTCTACTTTCAGACATTTACATTCAATTAACAGATGCCTAATATTTTCTATGCCTTCCTTATATAACTTGCAGACTAACTCACCCATATTTTCCATTTATGTATATATTCCCTTGTTCTAAAGATCCTGATCGAGCCTTAAATAGTAATCCACATTCCTTGCTATTATCATGAAACTAACGCACACCAAATATTCTGTTTACTTCTATATATATTTAAACTCTTTTTACTCTTCATACTAGTTATCTATCTCTTCAACTTCCTATTCTTTATCAGTGCATCTATTCTTTTATTCCATTCCTTGTCACTATTACATCAACAATTCTGCTAACACAATCATCCCACCTTTTGTATAAGTGTACTGACATAAATTCTTTATCCAAATCTGCATAACATACTACCTTTCTCACCCATCTTGTTGCCTGTCCTTTACTTATAACCCAATTAAATACTATTTTGGCTATTCTCTTATTATCCATAAACTGCAATATACTGATTATTTTCATTTTGCTTTTTGCATCTCTCATATAAAAACTTGATTCATCCCATTTCTCCTTGAATTGCCTCCTTTGCTGTCCACATATCTACTTCTCTTTGTATTTTTTCTAAGCAATCTAACACCCCTTTATTTACACATAATGCATCATTACCATATGTTAATCTTGTCACTGCCATTCTTTTTCATACAATTCTAGCCACATCATATTTATTATATGAAAACACAGCCCTTTCTTTTCTTTGCTTCATTGATCATTTTTTTCTTCCATTTATCTAAGTAATTTTTCTGGTTACTTAAGATGATTCCCAAATAGTTATACCTATTCACCACACTTATCTTTATATCTTCCAATAAAAATTCTTTGCCTTCTCTTTCCCCAGTATTAATCATCATTACTTTTGATTTTTCTTCACTAAATTTAATTCCCATCTCTTTACTCACTTTTGCGCATGTCCTCAACATAACTTCTATATCTTCCCTTCTTTCTGTGCACAAGAAGCCATCATCCACAAATAAAAGACCTGATGATGTATATACTTCCTTGCCACCTATTAATGGTATCTCTACCCTCTCTTCCTAGTATTTCGATCGCTCTCTCCATTTCTCTCAAATACAACAAAAACAAAATAGATGGCATAGGGCATCCTTGCCTTACCCCCACCCAATTTTTGACTTTAACTGATTCCATAATCTCTAATTGATATGTTTAATAATTACTTTCATACAATCTCTCAATAAGGTCCACTAAAGCTCCATCCATTTCCAAACTTATTGAACTTACCCATAATCTATTTCTATTTATTCTATCATATGCCTTCTCTATATCTATAAAAACCATATATAACTGTCTACCTGTCTTTCTACTCATATATATAAGTTGTGTAACTACAAATAGACTATCCTCTATACACCTATTCAATCAAAAACTTTCTTGCATTTCTCCCACTATATTATTTTCTTTCATCCATTTTGTGATCCTTCCAGCCACCATATATGTGAAAACTTCATATAACACTGACATTACTGCTATTGGTCTATAATTACTTAAATTTTACAATCATTAATCTTTTCTTTAAATAGTAGCTTTACTCTTGTATTACTCCAACTATCTGGAAAATCTCTCTTCTGTGCAATCTTATTAAAACATAATAATAGGTTTAATTTCGCCATATATCCTAAATTCATTACCATCTCTGCTGCTCATTCATCTAAACATCTTGCCTTTACACCCTTTAATTTCTTCCCTGCCTCATCTCAATTCATTTTCTGCAAACCTAATATTTCAATTATTACATGCTTTTATATTTCTGATCACTCTGTCCTTCACATCTAACATCTTTTCTATATCCATTACATACTTATTTAAGATTGTCTCTAATTCTTCTCTAGAACTATTCTCTGTTCCCTCATCATCTAGTAATATTATTTGTCTCTCCCCTACCTTCCTTCTTTTATTGTATTTCCAAAATTTTTTACTCCCATCTTTTCCACTTTTATTAATATCCTCCTCCAATTTACTATTTAATTTTGTTCTCTCTATATAATTATCTATTTTGACCAACTTCTTTTTTAAAAAATATTTTTCCCATTTAACATTAACATATTTTTCACTTTCTTCTCTGCATGCTTTCCCCCTCTCTTTTACACTTTTACTAACTCTCATTTTTCTATTACTTTTATTCTTCTGAATATTCTTACTTAAAAAACCCTTTTCATCCCTAACTCACTCTTCCATGGTTTCTTCAAGTTTTATTTTATAAAAACTTATTCTTATCATTCAGTCTCCATCCACATCTTTCATTATTCTTTTTACATTTATTACTCTTTTCCATCACATTTCTAACCATTTCTATTATAAAGAAATTATGATCACTATTACATACTCTCTCTTCATTATCAAACACTTTAACTTTCCATACTTTATTCATTCCCTCTTTTTTTACTAACACATAATGTACTGTGTGAAATATATTATTTCTAGACCATTTGTATTGTCCCTCATAAATATCTGATAAATTTTCAATGCTCAAATTCACTTTCTGACAAAAATTCTTCAAAAGCTGTCCATTCTTTTTATCTACACCACCGATTTCTTCAATATGCCCATTCTTATCCCCTATAACCATTACTCTCTTCTCCATTTTTTTGAAACTCTGTATATCCTTAACTAGGCATTCATATATGCTATTTTCCATTCCATAGTGGTTTGACTATATCCAGTGGCTATATACACTATAGCCACTATCCATTTCTCATTTTCCTAACCTTATCTCAATCACAAAGGTTCTTGACATTTAACAGTGTTTAAATACTTTTTGACATAACTCCTATACCACTATCTCTTTGTTATTTTTCTTTTTTATTTACACCCTGTCATACCAAGTCTTCCAGAATAGGTTCTTCTTCTCTTAGAAGCATTTCCATTACTGATAATACCTCAAGCTCTTCATTTTTAACTGCTTTGTTTAATTCCAGCTATTTTTCTGGTTTCCTACCACCTTGCATATTCAAATATCCAATTTTAATAATTTCTTCTCCATTACAGTTATAAATAATTTGCTTACCATTAATTTTACAGACCCCTTCTCTCTCCACATCTACATTTATAACTAAATAAGTGACTCTTTGTTTATTCCTTACATTTCATCCATTCTTTTTTTTTTTTTGATAAAACTGCAATTTAAAAACCCCACCTCCCTTTATAAGTTTTCTGAACTATATTCTTTATAAATCAAACTCCCTAAAACTTCACTTCCATGTTTTGCTAAGTGCAATCCATCTTTACTATATAACTCTTTCTTATTAATAAAAAAATCACACACATTGACAAACATAACATCATTTCTCTCACACAATTTTTTAGTCTCTCATTTATGGAACATGCCCTATCTAACATATACCTCTTGTCAAATATTGGTAATAATCCAACTATGCCTACCTGCGTTTTAATCTTACTCAACTTACTAATAAATTCTATGTATTCATCCATTACTCTTTCTGATGGCTCTGACAAATTATTTGCCCCTACCATAACATACACATCTCTATTCTCTTATTTCTTTACCTTATCTATAACATCCCTAATTCTAGCTCCAGGCAGACATATTCTTACATACCTATTTCTATTTTTCATTGTAATTATATCTCCACATTCTCTAATTAATGAATCTCCTATCAATACTGTCTCATAATTTACTTTTCCTATTTAATCCATAACATTCTCTTTTACCTTCTGGATTTTCTTATCTACTTCTTCCTTATCATTTCCATCCAATAATTCCTTTATCTGCTCATGCTTTATATCTAATGATTTTAATTTTTCTTCTACATCTTTACCTTTTCCTCTATCATACTTATTTTTTGGCTAATCATCTCCATCCATATCTTTTGTCACTCCACTAAAAACATGCTCTATCCTATCTTCATTAACTACATTTTTGTTTCATTTCTCCTGACTTTCTCTTTAAATTATCTACATTTAAAAACTACTTTTTCACCATTTTTATCACATTTACATACTGCCTTCATGGCCACAAATCTGTTATATCCTCCCTAGTCTTATTTAAGCATTTCAAATAATAAACCCCTCACATATGGATACTCTACCCACAGCATGCCTAACTTCTTTCTGAGTGTTAAAGTGGTGATATGAAGCTCAAGGTTGATGAATTGGTCAGTCACCTATGATACTTAAACTTCTTATGAATTTCCAAGCAATAAACCATTCATTTATTATTTAATTGTCAGTCATTTAAGAGTAGTTAAATGTTTTCTGTGAACAATACTGTCTTAAAAAATTATCTAACTTGACCATTACAAATTTATTGGCCATTAAGGATCACAGGCTCTACATTCTTGGGGGGGGGGGATCTGCACACTTGTATATACAGTATTTAAAAAACAAAAACAAATTAGTTATCATCATTCACTTTAGAATAAGAGTAATTTGCCATACTTTTATATATATTATGCATGTATATCAGAAAAATAATATTAAAGAGAATCATTATAGATTAATTTAAAAGTGTCAAACTTCATACAACTCACAATTCGGACCCTAACTACTTCAGATAAATATACTAATGATTATTCATAATTATTTATTAAATTAGAGATTATATACTTAGATATAACCATAACATTCAGTTAAAGATTAATATATCTGACTTTATATTCTCTTTAGCTACCTATTGGTCTTTAAGCAACTGCAATCAAAGTATAATTCCCACATCATATTTCAAAATGTGAATATTTTTAAGGACTTATTTTTAGACATGCATATAAATAAGAAATGAAGGAAGCAGAGAAATTTGCCTTCTACAACCAAAGTAAAATATATCAATACATATATCAAGATAGCCTAACCTTGGCTAATGGAATACAGTTATTTGTCATATAACATTTGAATCATGAAAATAGATTGGCTGAACTGGTTTTTTTTTTATGCAATTAGTATAAAAATAAAATAATATTTTCAAGGTATATAATTAATTTTATTCTATTTTTGTGCATCTCATTTAATGTTAATAAAATGCAATTCATGTTTTTATTTAGATGTTTCATTAATTCATTACCTATCAAATATGTTAAATAATTTATCAATAATCATTTGGGATATGAGAAGCATTTTCTATTTCTGTACTTACACATGTATGTGAGAATTTTGTAGTTATTAAAACTAACACAAATTAACAGTTTAAGAAATACATATAAGTACATGGAATTATTAATATTCATTTAACAAACTTGTGTAAAATTTGTCACTCATCTTGGTGCTCAAGCACCAGTAGTTTATTTATGTGGTCTTATATTAAACAACTTTATTGTTCAAGGGTTCATAATCTTTGTCATTTCCTGTGATTGAACTTCTTATGAACACTTGAGCAATTTATTAAGACTATTTTAATGTCATTTTTATTCCCAATATATTTTTTATTAGATTCCAATTGGGTGCTGTTATATGCTATTTCTATTTCTATTTATTTTTTATGTTTTATGATTTTTAAAAATAGGTGAAAGTATACAGCAAAAAATTTCAAATTTTTAACAATTTTTATTTTCTGAATTTTCCATTTATATGATTTTTTAAAAATATTATAGCAAAACAAAAGTCATTTCATGTCTTTTTACCCAATATGATCAAATGAAAGGGTTTTTATCCAATAAAAACACAGAAGTATAACAGAAGTGGAACTAATATTTTTTTTGGTCCAATATACACACATTATCCAATCAAAATATATATATATATCTTGCTATCTCGTGGGGTGAGATATTGAATTACCAAAAATAGATACAATTTCTGAAATAAAATAGCTTTTTGTGTCTTTTCTCTTTTTCTTATTATCTCTATTTTCTCATCTTTCTGCCTTTGATCACTAGTGCCTGGTAATTATAAACCTCTCTTACCATTAACAATACCTTTGCAATAAATATGACAATGAAAGTATGTGTTTGTATGATTACACATTCAGTATTTTGACTACAAAACATTTTTTTATATCTTTGTTTTATTCGAATTGAAAAAAAAATTGAGAAACCATAGTTGTTATCTTATTTAATGCAAGGTAATCAATAATGAATCATGCTGAAATTGGATTTGGAATAGGAATTTCTTAGGCAAATGATTGTAATTTTACAAGGTCCTTTTGAAGGATTCTTTCTTCTTCCCATATATAGAAAGTCCTAAAAAATAAGTTCTAAAAAGTTTCTGGTAGATTTCTCAGTTCAATGACAAAAATTTGACAAAAGTAATAAGTAATGGTAGTAACAAATAAATAAATCCCTCCTTTTTTAATCACTTTTATTATGCTATATTTTACTTTTTACTTAATCAATCTTACAGTTTCGATTGATCAGCAGCTTTCTTCAGAGCTAAAATATATAAGTACACATTAATATAGACACCTATATTATTTAAACAATATAAACATTGGAATCAATTATACATTGAATCATTTTTATATATCTATTATATTTATACTAAACCCATACTTCAAATACTTGTATTACATTTTATATCATACACAAGGTGACCCAGATGGGCAGGTAGTCACTGCGGATCTGGATCCCTTAAGTCGACATAAAATCAGTCCCATTGGATTAGCGTTGGTCTGGTAAAATCATTAGTTTACCTTGTACTAGGACACTAAGGGAAATGCTTGTTTTAATAACCAATTAATTCGGTCCACCTTTAGTTGACCTTGATTGCCTGTAAACTTTGTAACCATATATGTTAAATATTGTCCTTTTTTTTGTTAATTAGATAACCTAATTCCAATTCCTATCAAATGTACGCACTGTGATCTGGATGAGCAGATCGAAAATTTGTAGTCACTGTGCACCCGGATGCCTAAAATTAATGTAAGCTCATTCAAATTGTCTCATTGTTGTTTTTGTAAACCTGTTCACTCAACCTTGTTATTGGGGTATGAATAAAATTTGGGGTTTTTAAAACAACAATATTTGTAATCTATGTAACACGTTTGAATTAATAAAGTTTATTGTTGAAACATAAATATATTAAACGCATTAAGTGCTTATCAGTTTGTATAAATTATTTTTCCACATGCTAATTAATATTATTATAACAATAATAATATACTTTAATAATAATACTATTTTAATAAACGTATAATATTTATTAATCTATTAACATTTTGTCATTATTTATTTTATTTTTATATTAACTTTCTATTAAATTTATCTATATAATAATATATACAATTTAATTCTGTAATCTTTAAATTAATATTCAACCAATTTTAAACTTTTTATTTAGTAATTGTTTTTTTTTTTTTCGTGTGTCAAAGCATCGGTTGGGAAGGGAACCCGCGACAACTGCTTGTAAGGCAGCTGACCACTTGGCCACCAACACTTGACTATATTATTGTTGTTGTTGTTGTTGTTATAAAATATTTTTTTAATTCTCATTTAATCTTACATTTTTTTATTTATTTACCTTAATAACTGTCAGTTTTTAAATTTTTTTTATTAGCTTTCTTTATATTGTATAGTAACTTCCTCTTTTTATGTTTTATATAATTTATTTTTATTTTCTTGTAATTTTATTATTTGAATTTAATCATATTTATATTAATACAGATTTTAAATCTCCATTTTTAAAAAAAATAAATGAGTGAACTTTTTTCTAAATATCAGCTGTTCATGATACGATTGCAGGATAACATTTATTGCAAGATTTCAGACTGAAGCCGAGAGGTCATCGCAACCACCTTGCAAACAAGTAGTTGGTTGCAGATGGTTGTGGGTTCATGTCCCGGCCGATGCTATGACATATGGGGGGGGGAGTAGCTAGTCTTAGTGAAAATCATTTTGCGGTGGAAGAGTATTTAACAATAGAGCAGATGACTGCAACTTTTGTTAATGGAACGATTCACCAAGGGTCTGTATGGTGTTTAATTTGTTTTAAAAGTTCTTTCTGTATTAGTGAAAGCTGATAATGTTAAAATGGTTTTATGCAATCATACTTGAGCCCATTTCATCATTGTTATGTTTCAATATTAGATTAAGAAGTTTCAGAGAGCAGAACTTTTCATTCTTGCTGGACAGTAACTTTGCATTAAAAATAATTAAATTTATCTTCTTGAAGATTTTAATGTGTGTGTTAGTAGAAAAATCAACAATAACCCAGTTCTAAAATTGTGAAATTGATACAAAAGATTTACTATTAAAACATTTTGTGCAATATATTGAATAATTATTATAAACGACCTTGGATAAATCTTCATTCAAAACATTGGTATAATGGCTTATGTCATAACTAAAAGTTAGAATATGAAAGAAGTTAATAATGCATAACAATTTATGGGTTAAGACTGTTGAACAGATCTTATTGATAGAAAATTTGATGAATGATCTTTAAAAGTAACAGCTACTCAGATTATTTCAGCTATTATTTGTTAAAATTGCTAGTTAGGACTTACTCTATTACTGACACATAGAAATTTCTTAAGAAGCACATTTTCATTAAGAATAACTTTGTCTTGGGTTTACTAAAAAGAATGAGTGATTTTTAATGGTAAATATATAGAATTTTTGCTTGACCAAAGAATAACATAAAGTGGAGCTTTATAAATAATTTAGTAATTTATATACAAAAGTTTAACAACTAACAAAAAACTTAAGAATAATAATTGAATTAAAACTGCAAAGAAATATACAGACATTTGCTTATTAACTATGGGTCTTTTAAGTTTGACATTGAATGTAATATGCAGATTGGAAAATGATATAATTTTTTAATTAGAATATTTATTAGGCACATATTTTAAACAGACAGATGATAGTATTCTAAGTATCAGCTGAATAATGATGCAAAAATTCTAAAGATTTCATGGTATATCTATTTTATCAGAGATTTTAAAAGAGATATTTTGCTTGTTTTTGATAATTTTAAAAACAGGAAATTTAAACTTTGGTCAAAGACTTTTAAGAGTTTTGAAATATAACATATTTAAAGAATATGTGGATTAATAAAGTTGTATTGTCTGATCTCAAGATGATTGCTTCTACTGTTGCAAGTTATGAAATTAAAGAATATAGAAAGGCTGGTAATTTATCATGGAATATTATTTATTATTCACAGCAGTAAAAATACAAAATTTTATTAAACAGATTGTCAGTCATAGATGAGTGATTAGCAGAGATTTTGTGTGTCTTTAGGGAATAAGAGTATAGTTTTTTTGTTGACAAGGAAATGTAAAAAAAAAAAAGCGTTTCTAAAACATATGTGATTTATATCTTCCTTTTTATCAATTTGGTTTAAACAATTTGATTTAATACTTAAGAAAGTTTATTGTGATGTTTGAAAAAAAAAAAAACTGTTTCTCTTCAGATATTTATTCATGTATATAATAAGCTGAACATGATGATGTGAAAATATATGGCATTTCAAATGCATTTAAAGTTGGAACTTTTTTTAATAGCTATTGGAATAGTTTATGTACAGCTTTAGGAAATAAATTGAAAGATGTAATATAGTTTTAATGATAGCTTTTTAAATTAAAAGAAAATAAAAATTAAACTTTTTAACAGGCTGATGAAGGAGCTATTTTGACTCAATTCATAAGTTGGTCTTCTTAGTGTTTTGAAAGCAACTTGTAAGAATTTGGTTTAGAAATTAATACTCAAAAAATTCAGGTACTTTATCAACTAATGCTAGAGAAAAAAGTCAGTAATTTTTAACTTGAGGGGTCATAAAATTAAGGATGTAGATCAAATAAATATATTTTGATAGCTTTTTAATTACAAACACAGTATTGTATGTTGAAATGTCAGACGCAAATACTGTAACAAGTAATAAAATGAAATATTGTTATCAGAGTTACATATTTCAATTAAATTAGCTGAATTTAGAATTGTATTCCTATAGTAGATCCATGTCACGTATTAATTTTAACAAAATTACAGGACCAATCAGCATATTCTTTAGTTTGCAGAGTGTATTTGCATTTGTGAAGTTGAACTATCTTATGATCATAAAAATAGTAAACCTACATATTTTATAATAAACTTGAGCATTAATTTTAAAAGAGATGTAAATATTATTATATTATAAAAAATATCTCCAAAGTACTTTTTAAAGAAATGCAATAAAAGCTTTTATTAGTTTTTTTCAGGCAAAAAGTTTGCTATGGATGGAGTAAAAGAAGATATTACATTAATGTCTGATTAAAGAACCAATATTTGCAATATGAGGATGTAGTGGCACTTTGTTTTGCTCCTTCCCATTTCTTTCTTTAGCTTAAAATAGTCATAGTAATTTATGAGTGACACTGCTAACTTTTGAAAATTCTAAAGCATAAGAATATACCAGATGAAATGAAAGAAAGATGTTAGAAATTATTAATCTTTTTGTTGTTTATGCTACACATTTGTCAAAACAATTAAAAATCATCTACAGAGATCTTTGGATATAAGCCAATCAAAGGAATACGCTACATTTTAAAATCATTATAAAACAAATAGATTGCACCTGAGTTAGAGAAAATGAATATCAGTTGCCATTTTGAATTTATTTTAGATTATCATTCAGTTTTTTTTTTTTTATCATTTCTATTATAGTTAAAGCTTTGGTCTCAAGACAATATTAAATTTTTAATATTGTTTATTAAAAGAACAACATTAATTAAAATGTGATATTAAATAAAATTAATATTGGTTTAGGAGGGAAAAACATAATAAAATGTTTCCATTTCCCGTTTTTTTTTTTTTGTATTAAAATAGAAAGCAGATATTAAAAGTGGATGGATATTACTTAAATAACGACTTTATTATTATAGAAAGATATTATGTGAAATCAAAACTCAAAACTCTGAAAGTAAGTTCCACAAATTGTGTCCAAATCTATCATTTTCAGTGCTGAAATTTCTTAAGAAATATAAATATTTAAAACCATTCGTTTATTAATGTACAAAAAGTTTTTTAAAAAGAAGAAATGAATTAGAAAAGCAATAAAAAAAGTTAGACAAATAATTAATATGAGCGAAGTCAAATTAGATGAAAATAACCATGGAGTATATAGGATGCTTAAAAATTTTTTTTAAAATAATTATGTTCTTTCTGTGTTTATTGATCCAAGTCCTAAAAAAAAGACTGCCGGACACATAACAATGTATAGAAAAGCATATGTAGGGTTAATACAGAATGACTGAAAACAAAATACTTATATCACCAAACTTTTTACGAGAATGAAATGGAGAAATTATTCTTAACTGGTTTCTAAAAAATGGCATGTGAAGTTAATAATGAATAATGTTGCTTGAGTGACATGAAAATATAATTAATAGATTGGAAATAATGTAAAGTCTTCATCCTATATCAACAATATGGAAGATGATGATGGTAACATAAGTATATAAATTTGAGTGTATATGTATAAAAAAAAATCTATTTAATATACATTTGGTACCGGAAATTTAATTGATTTACTAATATGTGAGACAATATTTTATATCAATACAGATAAGGTATTATATTATCATCAACCATTATCAATCCATTGTAGGATAATGGTCTTTCCAAGTTCAATCCATCTTCTCTGATCTCTAGCCTCTCTTCTCCACACAACCACTGCACATTTTCTTATTTCATTCATCCATCTCATGTGCTGTCTCTTTCTGGGTCTTTTACAATCTCTTGGAATCCAGTTTAAGATTTCAATTGTCCATATATTATGATCTCTTCTAGCAATATGTCCAGCCCAACTCCAGTCTTTTAATTCTTTCAATGATGTCAGTAACATATGCTTGTTCTCTTACACATGTATTGTGTTTCCAATCTTTCTTGTTTTCTTCTAACATGCGTCTCTCCATACTTCTTTGAGTGGCATGAAGGCTTTGTATTGCTCTTCTATTAAGTATCCAAGTCTCAGATCCATAAGTAAGAACTGGTAAAATATATTTATTAAAAAACTTTCTTTTCAAGCACATAGGCATATATCTTTTTAATATTAAGTTATTTTTACTAAAAGAACTCCAAACAAGCTTAATTCTATGATTAATTTCATCAATTATGTTTCTATTTGTAGTAATAATCTGACCATGGTTTTTTATTTGTAGTATTAACTTCTTCTAAGTCATCATAATCAATCTTTATTTTCATCTTTTGAGAAATTTCATTGAACATTACTTAAATCTTTTTAACATTTACCTTTAGGCCTATTTTCTTTTTGTCATCTGATAACTCTTGCAACATTCCTGAAGCTCTGAAGCATTATTTTCAAAAACAACTATATTGCCTGCAAAATCTAAATGACTTAAATAATCTCTATTTACTTTTACTCCTTTAGCTTCCCATTTTAATCCACAAAAACTTCTTGCAGCACTATTGTAAAAAGTTTTGGAAATATGGAGTCACCCTGTCTTACACTCTTTTCAATGTTAACTTTTCTAGTATTATTATAAAATCTAATTGTTGCTGTTGCATTTTTATAAATATTCTTCAAAATATGATAATATCTTGGCTCTATACCTTAATGATCCAATGCTTTAATCACTGAAGAAATGCTTATAGAATCAAATGCCTTTTCATAATGTACAAATTCAAAGCATAATGACAACTCGTATTCGTTGGTCCTTTCTATAACTTTTCTCAATACTGGGATGTGATTCAATGTACTAAAACCACTTTTAAATCCAGCTTGATCTTTTGGTTGGTTGAAATCCAATGTTCTCTGTAGACAAGTTGTAATTATCTTGGTAAAAAAATTGTATAAAACTAATAAAAGATTGATAGGTCTGTAATTTCTAATTTTTTCTTTATCACCTTTAATAAATATTAATGTTAATGCTGCATTCTTCCAATCATCTGGTACATCTTTATCATTTGAAGATTTCGTATATAACTTTACCAAAAAAATTTCTATTTGTTTACCTGCTTCTTTTAATATATCGATTATAATTGCATCATTACCTGGAACTTTTTCTTTTTTTATAAATTTAATTGGATGATTCACTTCTTCATTTAAAATCCTGGGCAATTCAAAAGATATAATATTTGTAGGAGATACTTGTTCTCTATTATTATATAATTCTTGATAGAACTCTTCTGTCAATTTCATGATGTCATCTCTCTTTTTAGTAATAGTTCCGTCTTTTTTTCTTATTGCAGATATACATTTTCTACCAATGCCAAAATGTTGTTTTACACTCTTGAGACTTTTATTCTCTTTTACAACTTTCCTTGCTAGTTCACAATTATACTTTCTTATATCACTATCAACTCTTTTTCGCACCATTTTACAAAATTTTGAGATATTCAATCCTTCTTAATGCATCATTTTAATATATCATCATATTTCTTATTTTCTTCATAAATTTTTTAGTCTCAGTAGAAATCTTATTAATCAATTGCTGCTTTTTTTTACCAGTTATCTTTGTTGCAGTTTTTAAAAGTGTATCAGATATTTTCCTATTAATTTCATTCAAATCTGAATCATATTCAAAATCTACTAATACTTGAAAATGATTTGTGAGTTCTAATTTAAATTCATTAGAATGTTTCTGAAGATTAGGAATATCAACTGTAAATATTGTTTTTCTTAATAATTTTTGGCTCTCTAGTTTTGCATTAACATATATCTTACATCTTACTAATTGATGATCACTTTCTGTGATAAATGATAATCTTGAAATATGTATTTTCTGTTAGTCAAAATGTAATCCAATTCTGCTGCACCTTCATTTGAATGCTTCCATGTCCATTTTCTTTTATCATTTTTTTTCAAAAAGAAAAAAGAATTCATAATATAAAGTTTTTCTTTCTCTGCAAATTCCATAAGTCTATGTCCTCTCTCATTTCTATTACCATAATCAAATTTGCCTACAATACTTTCATCTTTTATTTGTTTACCAATTCTAGCATTAAAGCCTCCCATAACAATTTTAAAATATTGTTTATTCTGATCAAAAGCCCTTTGTACATCCTTATAAAAATCTTCTACTACTTCGTCACTATGAGAACTTATTGGGGCATACTCCTGAATTATCTGCATTTGGTATCTGCTATTAAGTTGCTACTCTGTCTGGCACACCATGAATCTCCACAATTCTATTTCCAATATTTGTGCCTTTATAATAAAGTACACGTCCACTTTTTAAATCAATTGTCTCTTCATCTTTTCTTCTAACTTCACAAAGTTCAATAATGTCCCTTTTTATGTAAAGACAGTTCTTCTAATTCTTTCAATCTTCCTTCACTTGAAAGTGATCTGCAGTTGTAAGTATCTAAATAAAGAGTCATCATCAAATGGCAGCCTGGGTCCACAATCAGGGGATTCTTAGCACCTCACCTTCTTACACCAACCACTATTTTGGCTGGTGACTTTACAGCCTCCTGTGAATAAGGGCCATGATTTATTTTTGTCTAACATGATTGAATATATCTATTAAAAAATTTTTTTTCATTCATGCACACATTCATTCTACCTTATCAGGCAACTAGGAAGAAAAACCATAGTGTTTCTTAATTTTAAACTCAAGGGTAAAAAACCAATAAACTCATCATGCTGACTAATGTGTGTTGGTGAGCAGCCCATCCATGTTCATATACTATATTAATAATCACATAATAATAACAGCTGCAAGGACAAGAACTTATGGAGTGGATCTTAGAAATTTGCCTTGCTCAGTTCCTTTAAGGCCTCCAAGAGGAATCAATTTTATATTAATATTAATTTTAACATATGCTCTTTGTAGAAATTTTCTGTGATTTTTCTAGAGGCAATATTTGATGAAAAATCCAACCTAGTCTCCAGTGGACAAATACTTTAATCATAAACTAATAAAATATTATCTGACTATCACTTGACTTCAGCTTATATATCGTTGTTATAGCAATATAAATTCCCACTAATTTTTTTTAGCAAATAATAATAGATGCCAGATGATTGGGCTTATTAAATTCCTATCCTGTGCCATCCTATCTAATGTCCCCTAACTAGTTTCATGCCAATGGTTTTCAAAGGTAGAACTCTTTTGATCTTAAGCATCAAAGATTTAATAAACACAATCATCTGACATCTATTACTTACTATAGTTTAAAGCAAGTGGCATAGAGATAGTGAGAAATAATGCTACTTCTCTGTTCATAACCAACACTATCAGCAGCCTAGAACAAATGACACTCAAGCAAACAAAACATGCAATCTCTATTCAAACATTGCAACATTCAATTTGATATCAAAATTTGAACATAATTTATTGTAATTTAACTAAAGTATTCTTTGTATTGACTGATTGTTAATAAATAAGAGCAGAACATTTAATTAACTAATTTTTTTAAATATCAAATAAATATTTAAACATGTCAATAAAATAATTAAACATTATGTTTACGTCTGTATAATATTACTTAACATTAATTTTAAATTTACACTTTTTCCCACAATCTTTTAAGCAGCTTTGTTTAATGAAATAAAAGAAAATCACTGCTGGACATATCATCGTGGTGTATATTTATATGTGTGTAAATATTGAATATTTAATGAAATTTTCTTTGTATTTTTTTAATTAGAGTTCAGTCACAATAAACTTACACTAATAACCAATTAAAAATTGGATTATCTAATATCAATATTTGTATTACTCAGATCGCCATAAGAGAAAACCATTCTTAACTTAAAGTCTAGATTCACATGACCACATACATGTGAAAAAAATAAATGATCTCCAATATATATATTTCATGCTGAACCAGCAGTCGTCAGTTGGTCCAGATCACCATCTTCCATATATATATAGATACAATCATTGCTCATTTTATATTAAAGTGGAAATCTTTAAACTTTAATGGACAAGTTCAATATTCTCCACTCTCCAACTCTTCAGCCATCCATTTCATTGTAAATCTAAAGATGAAATGTTCAAAGCCTTTATTGATGTCAATATTATTATCATGTCCACATTGACTTTAAGTCAAAATGACAACTCACACATGGAACTTTAATCTGTTCATTTAATTATACAGAAGAGGTATGGGATAAAAACAGGCTGAAATATGTAATATTTAAGTATATGTATATTATTTATACTAAACTTAATGTAATTATAAATGACTTGAACTCAAATTTTCAAGCCCCCTATATCTATCCAATCTATCTTATACAACTGATACACATGACCACATACATATGAAAAGATAAATGATTATCCAATATATGTTATTTTGTACTGAACCAGCACTCCTCATTTGCTCCAGACCATCATCTCCCACACATATATACAATCATTGTTCAGTTTGAATTAAGGTATCAAATCTTTAAAACTTTAATGAACAAGCTTCAATCTTCTTTACTCTCCAACTCTTCAGTCATCCATTTCATTGAAAGCTGAGGATGGAATGCTCAAAGCCCTTGTTGATGCCCATATATTGTCATATCCATGTTGGCCTTAATTCAATTTGATCATTCACACATAAGACCTTAATATGTCCATTTAATTATGTAGAAGAGGGATGGGTAGAATACAACTAAATATATAATATTTAAATATATGTATATTGCCTTTACTAAACTTAATGTTATTATAAGGAAATTGAACTCGAAGTTTCAAACCCCTTATATCTATCCAATCTGATACACACGATTACATACATGTGGATAATATAATGATCTCCAATATACATATTTCGTACTGAACCAGAAATCATCAGTTGATCCAGATCACCCCTCCCACATATATATATACAGTCATTGCTCAGTTTTATTAAGATAACAAATCTTTAAACTTTAATGGATTAAAATTTAATCTTCTCTACTCTCCACTCTTCAGCTATCCATTTCATTGAAAATCTAAGGATGGAATGCTCAAAGCCCTTGTTGATGCCAATATTATTGTCATATCCATGTTGACCTTAAGTCAATATGACTCTCACACATAGGACCTTACTGTGTTCATTTAATTATAAAGAAGAAGAATATAGGATAAATATGTAATATTTAAATATATATATTGTCTATAAGGAACTTGAACTCGAACTTTCAAGCTCCCTAAATCTATCCAATATATCTTATACAACTGATGCACATGACCACATACATGTGAAGAAGATAAGTGATCTCCAATATACATATTTTGTGCTGAACCTGAAGTCATTAGATAGCCAGATCACCATCTCCCACACATATATACACAATCGAAATATCAAATCTTTAAACTTTAATGAACTAGCTTCAATCTTCTCCACTGTCAAACTCTTCAGCCATCCATTTCATTGAAAATCCAAGGATGGAATGCTCAAAGCTCTTTTTGATACCAATATTATTGTCATGCTCATGTTGACCTTAACTCAATATGACCATATATCCATTTAATTATATGGAAGAGGGATGGTCGGAAAATAGACTGAATATGTAATATTTAAATATATGTATATTGTCTATACTAAATTTAATGCAATTATAAGGGACTTGAATTAAAACTTTTAAGCTCCCTACACCTACCCAAACTATATTATACAACTGGTACACATGACCATATACAATTGAAAAAGATAAGTGATCTCCAATATATATATTTTGTGATGGACCAGCACTCGTCAGTTGGGCCAGATATATCCCATACATATATACAATCATTGCTCAGTTTATATTAAGATAGCAAATCTGTAAATTTTATTGGATAAGCTTCAATCATCTCCAACTCTTCATGAAGCTATACATTTCATTGAAAATCTGAGGATAGAATGCTCAAAGCTCTTGTTGATGCCAATATTATTGTCATACCCAGGTTGATTTTAAGTCAATCTGACCCCTCACACACAAAAGGGCGATGGGCAGAATACAGACTGAATATGTAATATTTAAATATATATTGTCCGTAATAAACTTAATGCAATTATAAGGGACTTTTGAACTTTCAATCTTCCTACATCTATCCAATTTACCTTATACAACTGATACACATAACCACATACATGCGAAAAAGATAAATGATCTCCAATATGCATATGCATATTTTGTGCTGAACCAGCACTCATTGGTTGGTCCAGATCACCATTTACCACACCTATATATATATTAAGTTTAATATAGACAATATACATATGCTGAACCAGCACTCATCGGTTGGTCCAGATCACCATTTACCACACCTATATATATAAATTAAGTTTAATATAGACAATATACATATATTTAAATGTTACCTTTTTAGCCTGTATTCTACCCATCCCTCTTTTGTATAATTAAATGGATATATTAAGGTCCTATATGTGAGAGATCCGATTTACTCAAACATGGGCATAACAATAATATTGGCATCAACAAAGGCTTTCAGCATTCCATCCCCAGATTTTCAATGACATTGATAGTTGAAGAATTGGAGACTGGAGAAGAATGAAGCTTATCCATTAAAGTTTAAAAATTTGCTATCTTAATATAAACTGAGCAATGCTTGTATATATGTGTGAGAGATGGTGATTCTGAACCAACTGATGAGTGCTTGTTCAGCATGAAATACATATATTGGAGATCATTTATCTTTTTCACATATATGTGATCATGTGTATCAGTTGTATAAGATAGATTGGATAGATGTAGGGAGCTTGAAAGTTTGAGTTCATCTCATATATATATATATAACACCTTGATAAAGCTTCAAGTTCTGGATATATTAATGCAAAAACATCTTGCTTGATTTGATGATATACAGTTAAGCCATGAATTATGCTGTATCAATCAGTATACATGACTTCAGTTATACCTAGTGAACAAAAAAATGTAACCAAACAGGCAAAAATGTTCATAAACAAAAAAAAACATTAAAATTTGTAAATTTATTATGTTTTATGATACACAAGCAGCCATTTTTTCCTCTCTGAATGTCGTACATGATCACATTTAAAAAAAGTAAAATCGATTTGTAAATCAATTTATAATAAGCCAGCTGTCACTTTTTTATTTATTTCAGAGGCCCATATATGACCATGTTTTTTAAAGAAAACTTTTTTGATTTCTGTTTATCCTTTTTGAATTTAATGTGCACATATTCCATGTAATACAATGTTTTCAAAGAGTAATGCTAAAAGTTTTATATTACTTTTTATAAATCTCTACATAGACATTCTAATGCAAAATTTTTTATAAAAATTTTTGTATTAGAGTGTATGTGTGGAGATTATAAAAAGTAATACATATGAATATAAGAAGGAATGCAAAAAAGTAAAGGTGAAGATATAAGAATAATACTTCTAAAAAGTTTTATATAAAAGTTATTGATAGAATACCAACCAGAATGCATTTAATTGTGATGAAAGTCAGACTTTTACTATTCTTTTTTTTAACAAATAAAAAAAAAAGTGGTGCAATAAGTTTTTTTATTATTATTATTATTATTATTATTATTATTATTATTATTATTATTATTATTATTATTATTATTATTATTATTATTATTATTATTATTATTATTATTATTATTATTATTATTATTATTATTATTATTATTATTATTATTATTATTATTATTATTATTATTATTATTATTATTATTATTATTATTATTATTATTATTATTATTATTATTATTATTATTATTATTATTATTATTATTATTATTATTATTATTATTATTATTATTTAATTGAATAAATGAGTGAAAATGCTCAGTACAATATATAAAACTGCATCTTCTTAATTTATTATTAATAACTATTAATACCAGTATTACTTTTTTAAATTTTATTTGTATTATAATCATAATTTATATACACATACATATAAAAAAAAAATTGTACATTTGCAGTTTAATAAACAATGCATATTCTATTCTGATCAAAGTTTATCAACAAAACATAGGCTATAATATGCAATGTACAATGTATACAAGAGGGCTTGCCAAAAAATATAGCAGATATTGTGATTGTTGCATTTAAATTGCAGTTATCATTGTTTTAAACTATTATCTATATAAGATTTGGGCAGAAGCTAAAAGTGGATTCATTTTTTTTATGGCAGTATGGATGACTTTGATATTAGGAGGTGAATTGCAGCAATATAGTTAGGGCTTGGAGAACATTATGTATAATAAATGTATTGTTTCTATTCACGTATATATATACACACACACTTTCTGATAAATTCAAAAAACTAAAATCTATTATTTCAGTTAATTATACATGATTGCATCAACTTGTCTGAGATATCTGGTTTTATCCTAATAGATTCCTGGAATCCTTTCTTGCATTATCTTTTTATGGTTAATGGATAAAATTGCTTCAGGCTACCAACTATAAATGATCTTTATCTCCAAAAGTGAACTACTGTATATACTGTTTATCATTATTATCCACCTCAGCAGAAGTACTCTCAGAGATCTTATTGGATAAATAACTTCCAGTCATAAATGAATGGGCACATAAGACTTGGTGTAGTTTTTAAAAATCTAGATCTCTAGGTATGATTTTGTTGATATTAAGCAAAAAAAAAAAAAAAAACCAACAAATTATGAGTAAAAACATAATTTAATTGAATGAAACCTATAAAGTTGTATTTATATATTGGACAATTTTCATCATCTAATATAAAGTATTGAATGTTTTAGAAAAATTTAACTTTAGTTAAATTTTCATACATTCAATGAACAACCTGTGAGTTATTACTAAAAGTTAAATGTATTTTGGAAATTTAAAGTTAAATTTTTCTAAAGACATTCAATACTTTATATTAGATGGTGGAAATAGTCTAATATATATACAACTAACATAGCATCATCACAAACCTTCAGGAAAACCAGTAATCACGTATTTACCTTGCTATGACGTCATGACAATCAACATTGTTTCTACGCACTGAATTTTATGTTTACAATGTGTCTCATTTTTTGACTGAAAATTAGAAAAGTCAGTGCATAGTGCTGAAATGGGAAGAGGGGGCTTCTGATGTTTTTGCCTGTCCGGAGGACAGACCAATACATGCTCAATTATAAAATCCAGTGCATAGAAACAATGTTGACTGTTATGATGTCATAGCAAGGTAAATACATGACTACCGGAAAACTTATAAGTCTTTCATTATTTTAGTAATTAATGTTTAAAAAATTCAGATGCTTTATTCTGTTTATTATGAAAGAAAAATTTTCAAAACTTTTGATTTTAGTAGTTATCAACTTAAGAAATATAAATCAGTTTCAAACTTAATAGCTTTTTAGAAAGAAAGGATGAATCTGTACCTACAGCACAACTTTCTATTGCATTTAATAAGTTAAGATGCAGCATATTTCATCTTAGTAAGTAATTATTTCAACAAAATAAGTTATTTACTGTAGTATTATTCTGTCAAATTTAGGATATGTCAATAGATAATAAGTATTCTCCTTCTTCCTATTACTGTAACATAAAGTCACCAACAGAAAATATAATTGGAAGAATCTAAGATTAATTGGTATGTTCTTGAAATTTCTGGATGTGATTATCATAAATATACAGTTGCAGGGGCACTTCATTATTTGGATGATCATGCAATGACAGATTTTCTAACAAAGTATTTGATGGTCAGTGTTATCTATAAAAGAAATAGCCCATATTTATGTTGCAACAATTGCAAGGAAATTCAAGAAAGATGTTATATTGGCTGTTTTTTTAGAAGAATATGAATCAAAATAAAATGAGTAGCTGTATTTAAGCAAGGTAATGAACCCTTTTTAAAAAAATGGCCACAGAGGAAGCTAAATATAGCATAGCAAGGTGTCAATAAATAGACTTAAAAAAGAAATGTGTTATATGGGGACAGAATTCGTCTTCACAGATACAATTTGTGAGAATATCCATACTCATTTGTATGGTTGTTAAATCAGATCAGAATTATTAATAAAATGTTTATTAGTCATTGATTAGACTAGAGATTATCCAATAATGAATATTTCCATAGTGTAATTTTTGCTATACTAATAAGGACTTAACACCTTGTGGAGGGATGAAATCATGAACATATGACCTTAGACATGTGAAAAAGATCTATAACCTGCAAGATGCATATTTTGTGTTGAACCAGCTTTTATCAATTGGCCCAAACCACAATATCTTACATCTACCTTGCATGAAAGTGGTGTAATAAAAATCGCACTACAGAAATATTACATCGGGATTATATTTACATGGACGGTTGACAGCACTCCAAGACAACAGATGAAGTTAATTGTCCCTGGAATGCATGTACATTGTGGAGTGATTTATCAATTTTTTATTTAATATGGCAGCCATTATAAAATATATGCAATAATTGGAGATGGACGTTTCTACAGATTTATTCAATGGGTATACTGATATAAAGGAAGAGAATAAAGAAGTATAAACGATTTGCTATTTTTAAATTTGGGTCTTTTTATTTATTATGCTTCATTATTAAATTAAAATCTTTTTAGGAACTGGAGTAGTGTGAACACAGTGATATAATATGTGGGCTAATATATTGATCTTTCCACTTTTAACTAATAGTTTTGAAAAGAAGGAAGATCAAAGAGAGCAGCTCAAAAAATTCTGGTTTGGAATAAAAAAATTAGAAAAACCCCCCACAATAGTTGCCATTAGAATGTGTAAACTTTTTGAAAATATAAAAAATGCAACCAGATATAATGGTGGTAAGAAAAATATTTATTTTATTTAGCTATGGGTATTTATTCTGAATTCACAAAAAAAAAATGAACGAAGTAAATAAAATCAGAATCAAACGCAAAAGAAAATATTTAAAATTTATAATAATGATTTATTTCTTAAATTACAGATGAAAAAAGCAAAGCGTGTTTGACTTGATTTTAAAAAATAAATACGTTTTTATATAAATGAATAAAAATAATAAAAGCAGGCTAATGATAATTTTTAAATAATTTATTACATGGAAATTAATATAGTGAATGATTTTTGAAGTATATTTTATAATTCAGCAATGTTTTAATATCGGTTGTCTATTTGCCCTTTAAGTAAATACATGGTGAATACTTTTCTGTTTCTGATTAAACTTAGATATTTTTACGAAATATATCCTGTTTGAAAGATTTAGCACTAAATCCTAAGATTTCAAATATGATATACTGATAATATCTTGAATCTGATGTAGGACTGGAAGAATAGGTTTTGTTATTGGACCATGTCGAAAAATGTTCTTGACTAAGAGCATGATGATAATCAGCACATTTTTATTTTAAAAAAAGAATTAAAAAATAAAAGCATAGAATAGTAGAAGACATAGAAAAAATCCACATTATAAGAATTTTTTTTTTCATTACGTTTTTTTTTTTTTCTGTGTAAATACAAGTTTATACATTATAAAAAGATTAATTCAAGTTTCATGCTTGTTTATAAAATCTATGTTATGAATATATTAAGTCCAATACTGTTTTTATATATGAATCAATAGTATTCTGTCTCATAAATAGCTCCAGAGAGTAGTCACACCATCAATTCATCCATTTTCCCACTCCATTCTCTTCATTGCCCAGCTCTTCAATTCCATGTAACTCTACCCATCTCTTATATTATCCACCAGTGATGATCTTTTCCACCCCTTTTTCTTACTTCCACTCACCATTTCCTATAAAACATCTTTCATTAAACTATACTTTCTTCTTAATATATGTCCAATCCTGTTTTTCTTTCTCTGTCTAATTTCCTCAATCTTCTTTTTTAATTTACACTTTTCAAAATTACTGTATTTGTTTTTTCATTCTCCATATCTACATCTTAAAGGCTTCCAATCTGTTTTTAATTTTATTACTCATTGTTCATGTTTCACAACCCGTATAACAGTACACTCCACTCATAGCATTTAGTTAACCTTTTTCTTAAATCTCTCTTCAAGAGTCCACAAAATATTTTCTTTCTCTTAATAAATGCCTCCTTTGCCAGTCCTATTCTTTTTTTTAAATTTCATCTTCACTTCTTCCATTCTCATTCAACCAACTACCCAAATATCTAAATCCCTTTACCTGTTGAATTATGTTATCATGGATTTCAATTGCTGTCTTTTTTGCACTCCTCCCTATCCACAAACACTTAGTCTTCTCAACATTAATCTTCATTCAATATTCTATACAACATTCCTCCAATTTATTCAATATCCTAAATTATTTATGAGCTATATCATCTGCAAATCATATACATTTTATTATTCTACCTCCAACACTTTCTCCTCCGTAGTCTAAATAATTATTTAATATATATTCTAAATATATATTAAAAAGAGCAGTTGACATATAGTAAGTAACCTTGCCTAATTTCACTTTCTACATTTATTTCATCAATATCATTATTCTCCAGTCCGATTCTTATCTTTTGCCCAATATACATATTCCAAATCAATATCTTCTCTCTTTACAAAATATTCTTTTATTTGTTACGACGGTGATAAGATTATTCCAGATTACTTTATCAAATGCTTTTCCCAAATCCACAAAACTATATCAATTTTATTTTTTTACCAATATATCTTTCTGCAATTGTTCAAACAATGTCAATAACATCTCTTGTACTTTTCTCTCTCTGAAAATCAAATTATTTCTCTCCAATATAATAATCTGTCTTCCCACAAATTATTTCAGTTAAAATCTTCAATAAAACTTTAGAGCTATGAGTTAACGAATGTATTGTCCTGTACTCTTCACATTTAATAGATTTCTTATTTTTTTAGCAATTGGAATCATTATAGTTTTTAAAAAATCTTTAGGTCAAACTCTACTATTATATATCAAATTGCAAAGTCCATTTATTTTCTTCATAATAAATTCTCCCATTTCTTTCAAAATTTCTATAGATTATATGCATGTATTGAGTTAAGTATACTCCCATAGAAATAAATAACAAAAAAAATCCATGTATTATATACATTAAATTCTTAGCATAATTAAACACTTATTTTGAAAAGATCCAGATTTTTTATGGGTGTATGTATGAAATGCCTCTTACCTTAGTGACTATCATATATGCCAACATTAAACATCAAACATCACATGGACTCCATTTTTTATGCTTACACATCTGTTTTCATAGAGGCAAAACTCTCCATACAGTAATGCCAATCAGAGTAAGCTTGTGTAAGCATAAAGAATGGTGATCATGTGATCTTTGATGGTTTAATACCAATCCAGCCCAATATGTTTATGATAATTGTGGTTATTAAAGAATCAAAGACACCAAAAAAGTATGGTTGCTGAACTGAGTTCAGATCTATACAAATATACAAGCTAATGAGCTTAGCTTGAAAACATTATTGTGTTTTCATTTTGGACTCAAAGCTTTATATTTAGCTAAAAAAGTAAAAGGGGATGTCTGGAGGGTTGCATTAAATCCTAAGATCTAGGTGCAGTACTTTTAGATCCAAGGCTCTTCATTTATGAAAGCCGCAAGCTAGAAACTAATCTGGGGATATTGGTTCACTAGGTTGGCTATGTGCCAGTTATCTGAGTAGAATCTGAAAACTTTGTGAAATTTTATTATACCTAGATGGTTATTAGAAAGTTAGCTGTGTGATTCAGACTTAGATTTTTAAACACAGGTAGTGCCGTTATAGGATATATATATATACACACACAAAAGTTGGAATGATTGCATTAGAAAAATTGTTGAGTGTTGATGCATTAATAAAAAATAGGGAGTTGGAAAGATGGAGAACTAGTATGGAGAGTAAAAAGAATTTAAATATATATATATATATAAGTAACAGAATGTTGGATGCAAATTAATTTATGATAATAGCAAGGAAAGTAGTTTACTGTTTAAGACTTGAACAGGATCTTTAGTAACAAGGGAATATACATATAAAGGGAAAATATGGGTGATTTAGTCTGCAAGTTATGTAAGGAAGGCATAGAAAATATTAGACATCCATTAATTGAATGCAAATGCCTGCAAGCAGAAAGGGTACAAATAATAAAGTTGTGAGATAATACATATAAACAAAGTGATTATACGGAAAGTGGGTTTTTGATTTTTATGTTGGGTTTGGAAAAAGATAAGGGGGATTTAGATATAAAGGCCATGGAGTTGACAAAGATTATGTTGTGTGTTATGTATGTATATAATTAAAATACACATACACACAAAATAATAATAGTAAATGTTGTAAATAGGGATTTAATATTTAAACGTATGTATGTGTATAATTTATCGCATATACCTACATAACATTGTGGAAATGGGATGGAGCAGGATAGAGAAGAATATGAAAAAATCTTAGGGAGGGGAATGGAAAAGTAAGGTGGTCTAACAGATTTCTCTGGGCATAGTGGCTGAGAGATTCCTGACTCCGAAAAAGGAGTTGCCACAGTACATCGCATCACACACATATATATATATATTCTCAAATTGGTTAGATACAATAAAAAATGATATCAATAAGTACATAGAAAACTGATCGAAACTCTTAGAAATCGAAATGCATTGAAGAAGTCAGCCTCTAATGTCCCTGATAGTTGGCAAAGATTTTATGCATTCGTATAGAGATGAGAAATTAATGTAATTTCATATTTTACGCCTTTATTGTTGCTTAATTTTATAAATGAAAAATAAATTTTGAAGCCATCCGCTCGCGCTTCGCTCTCAGATTATTTCAAGCCTGATTACTTATGGTAACAGAATTTAAAATTAAGATTGTAAAAAAAGAACGGGGAAAAACTTTTTTTTTTCTTCTAACTTCTTTATTCAGTATCTATGAAAAATTAGCCCATCAAACTTTATTGATAGCACAATTCTAAATATCGTTCCAAAATCGGCAGCAGACGGTGTTTCAGCTCTAATATTTTGTTTGTACTTTTTGCAATTAATGAAACAAAATATTATTTCTAGAACGCAAAGACGCAGCTGTTCGAATCATAATAATCTATTTCATTCCTAGTAACATTGAGAGAATTTCTGTTTGAGATAATAGAAACTTTAAACTTAACAAAACTTTATTAGATTTTCAAGAAATACAATTCTTTAAAACCTATTTGAAATGAAAAGTCAAATGGGTTGTAAATGAAGTTTTAAATCATTTAAATGCAAAGTGAGTCGTATAAATTTAACTTATTTAAGTAAATGAATAAAGGGGTCTCTATTTCTATCAATGCTCAGTTTTCAAATCATTTGTAATTAAATATAGAAATAGAAGATATGAGAGATTATATACACAAATTTATAACCTAAGTTTAACTTTATGAAAGTATAAACATGCCGTGTGGATACCCGCGAATATTTTTATTAATATATTGAGCTTAAAAAAAATTGTATATATTCTTCTTACATAGAATTATATAGCATTAAATTTAAAAATATTTTAAACAGGGTGTAGGTGGAATTTTTTGGTTTCTGTTCAAAATTTCAAAAAAGCCTTTTTAATATATACTTTAATACCTTTTAAAATATAACAAAAATTCATATAACTTTACAATACTAGCCAAAAAAAACTAAACTTTACTAAAATTCTTCCACAATCATGGTTTCATTTATTACAAATAGACTTTTTCAAATATATATATATGCAAAACTTTGAGATGCTTCATTGTAGCTATGCCAATTATTCTAACACTTCTTTATATAGGACATCTCAAGTTGGCTGAGACCTGATATTGATTTCTCATTTGTTCAAGAATGGTTCACAACAGTTTAATTACATCATGTGATCGGGAATGCATAAGATTCATGCATTATAATATTATGATAGTAATAAATGGTAATATTGTATGAACATGATGTTTGTACCTTTACGATTCTCAAAAATGTTTCATATTCAGTAGTCTGCAGAAATAATGTATTTATGCACAGTAATGATTAAACATAAAACATACAGGTAAATTATAACAGTTCCTCCATCATTTTCACAATCACAAAACTAACTATGAATCAGAGGTTGTTTTGGGTGATCATCAATTGAAGGAGTTGAATTAAGGTAAATGATGTTTAATTTTCTCATATGACTTGCTTTCCATTATTTAAGACCCAGTTCTTCCACTTATGATGTCATTGTCTTCACGTTGTACCAATTCCCACTAGAAAACAAGGGTACTGAAATAACAGCTCAATTGTATGTGTTCTTCTTGCAAAACACATTATGGATTGATCTATGTTAATTCTAAAGTGATTTCTTTTTCTGTCATATGACTTTTGTCTCCAATCCTTTATATTCTCTATCAGTTCTTTTCTGTATACAGTTTTCTCTATCACATTTCATTTTTCATCACTTAATCTTTAAGAATTTGATTATTTTAAAATTTGTACAAGTTTATCATTTATTCCTGTTGACTTATAAAACTGATGTCAAAATTTTGTTCAATATTTCTTACTCTCTTTCTTTGAGTTATATCTGTAAAAGAAAAAAATATTATTTTGTTGATATGCATTTTTATTTCTGTTCTACATAATGTCAAAAATATAGAGTTATTATGACTGTGTTTCCATTATTCTCTTTAACATCTATTTGTATATGGAGAACTCTGTTTACATATTTATATACACATAATATTCACATGTTTACAGTATGCATTTTGTTAGAAACATAAACCCAGTGTTATGAATCACAAATGTACATATTAGCAATATTTAATTAACAAAATAAAAGTAAATTTATTTTATTTGTTTATATCTTGACACATGATGTTTTAAAATGTAATCTAATCAAAAATTGCCTAAAGTTACCATCTGAAGAAGAATTCAACATATATTATTAAAAATTATTAACTTTCCTTGTAATTGTTTTTTTCTAATTTAGATCACATTATTTAATTTTCTTTTTATCTATATACAGGAAATTGTCAGATATTAATTTTTTGGGTGGCTAAGTATCAAAATGAGTCTTGTTTTTTCTCAATTTTTAGATTATAATTTGCTTACGTTCTGATTAAAATACAAATTTCATTTTTTTATTGTGTAAACAAAGTTCTTGTGATAGTTTATTCTTGTGTGAGATATATAATTCAATATCAGCAAAACATTTGAGTTTAAATACCATAATATATATTAACATTTAGTCAAAGCCTGTTGTTTGTACTAAAAACATGCATTAAAGTCTCCAAAAATATTTTTAATGTAATAATGCTTTCAGCAAGAAATATCTATAAAAGCTTTCTGCAAATCCTCTGAATCTAATACTGGGGTACTAATAAAATGAGGATATAATTGTGCAAATCTATCAATGATGAATCAAGGAATTTCCCAAAAATAAAATATATTAAATTAGACTTTACTGCTAACACACATATACTTTGATCAGGATCCATGATATAAGGCTTTTGAATAATTACTAATTTTGAAGTGTAGGCTTTTGACAAAATAATATAGTTATTTTAAATATTGTTGGAAGATTCTTTTAACTATGGTTACCTTCTCTGAAAATCAAGATGATAAGAAACTGCAAAGTCTTAAGCAAAATTATAAGACTTTAATATCAATATATGTGTGTAAGATCTTCATTTAAAAATTACTTATCTGAGAATTGCTTCATCATTACTACAGATTTAACATTTTCCATAAATTATTACATCACATTGTAGAAAGTACACCATGGTACTGTTCTATTATCCGGGGCTGGCCACTTGATGGCATTGTTGCTATGCAAAAAAACACAGAAATATAACATTACTGGGCCAGTTTGTTTTTCTTTTAACTAATGATTATTAGAGAAGATATTTATTAACATAAATTTATCAAACCATATGTTTAAAATAATAATTAGCAAACTATATTTGACATTTTTTTTTAGTAAAAAAAAAATTGTGCTGACTAAGATTAATGCAAAAGCTGAAGAATGCAGAAAGAAATTAAATTTACTTTCAAATGTTTATTTATTTGTGATATTTATTTAAATTTACTAATTCTTGATGTGCATGATATTGTAGACTGAGAGACTCTGGAGATAAAAGTTCATGGATCACAGCCCAGTCTTGTCATGCCTGATGTTTGAATTTCTTGTGAAATGCCATTAAATGTATATTATTTTTATTGTAAAAGGTGCAATCCTTATGGTGGATCATCTAAATGGTAAAATGTTTATTTTAATTGTAGATGAGTTATGTGGCCTTAAGGAGTTGGTGTAGTCATAAAATTAATCATTCATAAAAACATTGAAAATTCATTAATTTGTATGTCAAAATAACTTGCAGCAATTAATAATGCTTAAAAAAAGTTTTTATTTAACTTGTTTGTGAAGCCTTGTTAATGTTATGTAAAACATCAAATAAAAGATCAACTCATTTCAGGTATTAATAAGCACGATTTGTGCAATGGAAAAGCCAAGGATTTTTAAGAACTAATTTATGCATGGAAGAATATAGTATTTGCAGTTCTTAATTCATTTAGCATAATTTTGTTTCAAAACTATGATTAAATACATCCAAATTTGTATATATTTTATTTTCAGGCACATAAACTATTTCTACTTCCCTAGTGTAGAAACAGTATTGCTTTCTTAAAGCTATTTAACTCATCATTTGAATGATTGCTTTATTAGTGAAATTTTCTAAATATTTTTCTCTAAAGTATATTTGCAAAGTAACTGGTTTTTCATTTTACATATACATTGCTTAGTTTTTACTGTAATCATACATACTCTTAATATATATTCTGAAAAAAATAACCTCCATTAATTTCTGCTGACAATTTCAAAATAGTTTCTATGATATCACATATTTAAAGCTAATCACAGAATGAATAATTTATCATCCAATACTTTTTTTTGAATGATCATATACTGTACACATAATACCAAATACACTAATATATAATAAAACACTGGAATGAAGTACAACATACAATATACTAGTAAATAATTAAGAAAAGAACTATAGCGGTCAAGTCATAATCTAACCCTAGATGTTATTTATTTATTATATATTGATATATATTGAATTTTGTAAAGTTAACTCCAATATATTGTTTCAATATATATAACTATCATGTATTAATATTATTTTATACTAATAATCACATAATATGATTTAATTTTATTTAATCTTTTGACCTTTAACATTTTCACTAATCAATGCATAATTATTCAACAAATTCAATAAGAGAGGGAATAAATTAATCTTGTAATTAATATGTATGTTTTACCAGTTGGAATAATTATCTTAAAAATATAATATTAATTTGTTTCGTTGTTTTATATTAAAAGTTAAAAAAATAATCAATTATTTATATTATTTGTTTCAACAAACTTTGAAATGTGTTAAATTAGTTATTTAAGATGAGTCATTCTATTTATGAAAGTCGAAAACTAGGAAATAATTGTACCAGCACGATGTCTAAATCATTCAATCCCATTAAACAAATTTACCATAAAGACATATTTTTTTAGTTTTTTTTTTTTATAATTATATTAAAGAATAAAACTACTATATTTCCAAAAAAAGAAAAAAAGAAAGAATGGAATTTAGTACAGTTTTAACGTCAAGAATGTATGAACATAAAATAAAAATTACATGGCAAAAGAATTAATAATAATTTTAGAAAAAGGAAGAACCAATAGTTTATTCATATGATATGAATATTGTTTGATAACACCTTTGTTTGGTTAAATTTATTGACTTTTTATTATATATCATCATCAATTCTCAATACATGTCTTGCATTGGTGGTCAAGAGGTCAGCGCACTTGCTGGCAGTTGCCCAGGTTGCGGGGTTGCGGGTTCACATCCCAGCCAATGCTATGACATTTAAAAAAAAAAAAAATTCTCAATACATGTGGAATAATCCTTTGAAAAAAATATATTGCTTTTCTATATTTTTGATCTTAAAAATTGAAAATCTTCAGAAACTATAATAATTAGAATTATGTTTAAAATAAGTAGAATTACATTTAAAAATGTTTATTTGTTATAAATGCCCATCTAGGTATTTCATTATTATTTATTTATGTAAAGAAAGGTAATAAAGTTAAAGATGAATGAGAGATAAAAATGTTTAATTCTAATGTTAATTATTAATAATTATTAGTATATATTAAATTTTAAGACATTAATGTCATTCAGAATTTATAATGATATAGCAAAATTAATGTAGGATTTACTTCTTTCAAATTAGTAAACATATTTGTTAATGATTTTATATAGGATCAGTAATTATATAATTAATTGATATTAAAAAAATTCAAGTACCTGCCTATTAAAATAATAAACAATATAATAATTGTCTAGACTAATATACCTCATCAAAATTATAAAACAAAAAATAATATAAATTAGAACAAGTTAAAAAATTAGTTCAGAGAGACTTTGCTAAAATGAGCTATGCTAGATTCACACCTATTTAAAAGTAAAAATTTAAATTTAGAATCATAAAAATTTCCTCTTATTGCTACAATTTGTAATGTAAATTTCATTAGATCCTGAATAGTAAAAGCTTTCAATGAAGAATCAATATTTTAGTGAGTTTGGTGGTGAAAAAATACCAGCTAAGATTTTAATTGTAACCATTGTTACTAGATGGCAGGAGTAATCAGTAGAGTAAGGAAGTAAAAAAATTTCCTTAGGAAAAAATATATAGTTCTGAGCTTATGCAATATGGGTTTGTTTTTACATAGAATATTGATAAAAATTAAGACTTTTTATTTATTTATGAATTTACTTTTTTAAAAATTATTAAATATTTATTTCTTAATAAGTGTGTGGTGTTTACATTTAGATTTTATTTGAATGTAATTGATTTTTAGGAGAATATTAGTCTATTGAAAATATGTGATGTTAGGAAATGGAATTCTTCAATAACTGATATAATTTTTTAATCATTCTTTTTAATCGAAAAGTTGATTTTTAATATTTTTAAGATTAATTTCTTATTTTCATATATGCTTTTATAAAAACTCATCCAAAGACAAAGATTTCATTAAGATTCTTTTTATTAAATACATTTTTCACACTGAAAGCCAATATAAAATTCTTTGTATAGGTAAAGTGCCATTTTTTTATTTGAAAAGCTTATATTTCATTTTTAAGATCAATTTCATTATTTGTACATGTTCTTTTAATGAACTTCTGAAAAAGATAAACATTTAATAAAGTTTTTTGCTTAAATAAGCAGCTGAAGGAAAAATATATAAAAAAGTAACCCATTAATGTTTTCCAAAACTACACATTAAACAGATTAATTAAAAATGCATCATTCATCAAGATTGAAGGACAATCTGTACATTAAAGTAAAATTCAATTAAAAATCAAATTGTCAATTATATTAGGTATTTATATGTAATCTTTGCCAGAAACTTGTCAAGACCGAAGTATTTGTTTACATTTTTTTATGTAGCTTGCTAACTTTAAAAAATATTAACAAATATATTTTAAATTAAATGCCAATTTAAAAAATTTTTTAAATATATTTTTTAAGAAATTCCATTCCCAACATAATGTCCGTCGGTTAACAAGTGGTGAACAGTTAACGTGTGGCTAAAATTATCATGATTTTTTTAAACATTTGTTAACACGTGGCTAAAATTATCATGATTTTTTGTTAGCATTCTTTTTTTGTCCTGTTATTTTTGGAAATATGATTAAAATTTGGAATTTTTCATCAACAAAACAAGATGAAATAGAATATGTTCAAAATTTCAGGATAGTACTCGTCCAAAAAGTGATGTCTGTCCACCAACATGAATAATCACATTTATTATAGTATGCTTAATCATAATTTTTAATATTTTTTTTACTGCATTTACATTTAAAAAAAATTTTAATTACATCCCGTAGACTTTTGTGTTTATCTTTTTAATAAATAAAAAAAAAAGGTAAATATTGAATACGATATCTTAGAGCCAACTATATTATTTATACAATGTAAACAAAGGCAAAACTCTCCATATAGTAGTGCCACCTTGTGCCAACCAGAGTAATCAATGGATGCCAGAAGGCTTGTGCATAAAATCCCTATCTAGTGGCTACTCATCCAATATCCCCAGACTAGTTTCTGGCTTGTAGCCATCATCAGTGAGGAGCCTTGGATCTGAGAGCACTGCACCTAGATCTTAGGATCTAATGCAGCCCTCCAGCAGCCACCTTTTAACTCTACTTTACTACAAAACTATGAGAATGAAATTGAAAACACAATAATATTTTTAATCTAAGCTCAATAGCTTATATAGTCATATGGGTCTGAACTCAATTCAGTATCCAGATATACATTTTGGTGTCTTTGGCTCTTAAACAACCATAGCTACCACTATCCTATTAGGCAGGATTGGTGTTAAAGCACTAAACATTAGATGATCACCATCTCTTATACTAGCATATTATTGTTGTAAACAAAGGCAAAACTCTCCATACAGTAGTGCCATCCTGTGTCAACCAGAGTAATCAATGGATGCCAGAAGGCTTGTGCATAAAATCCCTATATCCACAGACTAGTTTCTGGCTTGTGGCCATCATCAGTGAGGAGCCTTGGATCTGAGAGCATTGCACCTTCTGGCATCCATTGATTACTCTGGTTGGCACAGGGTGGCACTATTGTATGGAGAGTTTTGCCTTTGTTTACAACAATTATGTGCTAGTATAAGAGATGGTGTGATATTTATTGGTTTAATTTATACACAGTGTTGGAAGCCCCTGAAAATGGATAATTTAAAATAAAACACCAAGCTTTCAGCAGGGATTATACATAAGTACCTTATATTTATATTATCCTCATTTATACTATTACTATATAAATGTATTATTCTACTTATCCTTAAAAGAGCAATATTGTTTTAATACCTACATTTGTTCATTTGCAAAATGCCTAAGAAGGTGTAACTCTTTCATTCTCAAAAATAAATATTTGTGTAAAAAATAAAAATAAAAACTGATAATTGATCACTTAGTTCAATCACATGTTAGCTAACATCTCTATAATGTAAAATTAAGATTGGCTATCAGAATTGTTCATTAAATTAACAACCTATTATAGAGATCTTTATAATTGAGATTTTTACAATCAAAAATACTTGAAGCATCAAGACAGAAGAGACAAATTCTAGACAGGATTTAAAAATAAATACTCATCAGTTAAGAAAAAGCGTTTAAGAAGAGCAATGAAATAAATTGTTAAGCAAATTATTATCATTGTATTATCTAAAATATTTCATTGTACACAAAAATTTTGATTGTCATTTTTGAGTTCATCACTTTAAGTCTAAACATTCCATTCATGTATTAAATATCTATACTAAGAAAATAATAACTATGAGTGCAGGTAAGACTTAATTTACATGTGTCCAGTGGTAACAGTAACAACCATAAAAACTCAATACTTTTATAAATATCATGCAGCAATTACCCTGGAAGGTTATGAATTCTCCATGAAGCCTACAAAGAGCTTTTTATTTGAGAAGAATATCATAGTTTTTAAAAATTCATCTTCTATTTGCAGTGATACAACAGTTGGAATTAAAGACAAGACCAGCTGACATTTCTGATTTGTATTATTATATTTTATTGCATAGATACATGTTCATTTTAGAAATTATTCATCTGTTTTTTTTTTTTTAGTAATAACCCACTATACTATAGAAGTAAAAATTATGTTTTTAAATAACGTTTTTATTAAAACAGTAAGTGGCAAAATTTAGCCAAAGCTAGTTGAAAAAACTTATTCTCATACAGATAGCAGATTTGCTTTATATGTATATATATATATATGATAAAAATGACGTTATAATTAGTTGCAAATTTTTAGTACCAAATAAGTATTGAACAGATTTAGACTATTTAGAAACCCGTACTTTGAATATGTAAAAAATAATCACTCCATCGTTTTCCTAAAATAATATTTACCTGGGAAAGTAATAGGTTATCTCTAATAGCTCCACTGTAATTTTGCTTTTTACACCGGGGTGACTGGTAGCATTGGTAACATAGTAATCATTGAGTTTTTTCTGTATCGGTAAACAATTTAATTTAAAAATGTAATATTGATTCTTGCATTTTCATATTGGAATATTTGATAACATCATCCACTTTAGGGTCTACCACAAATGTTACATACCAATTTTGAAAAGTCTGGAATACATCACTTAGCAAGTGGAGATTAGTAACTCATCAAATTCACTGTATGCAGAAGGTTTTTTTACTTCTCAGTTCAGCATCTTCTGCTTTTTAAACCTCTTTAATATTGATTGATTTATATCCACATTTTTTCTTTTGATAAATTATTTTTATTATCCATAGTGTCGTTAATGCTAAAGTTTTTCCATTTATATTTTTAATTTCAAATTCCAAGTTTGAAACTGATCATTTACAGATTTGTCAGTATATATATATTTTGATTTCACTTAATATTCTAGCTGTATGATTTTTTTAAAATATCAAAATCAATAGATGAAACTATTTCAGAATTTATTACACTACAATTTATCAATTGTTTGACACAGTAATTTGTGAAGAGGCAATTGCTTCAGATAAACTATCTCTACTATATCAAGGTGCATTTCTTTATTTAGAGAGATTATACTTTCATCTACACTATGTGAATTAGTTAAATCACGATCACTTGCAGTTTAGTAAAGGAATCACATGCCTTTTAGGTAACTCCATTATTATTACAACAAATTCATTTTGTTTCATGTGTGACATCTATTCTGCATCTATCAGACTTTGCAAACTAATATAATAATGATGCCATGAGTATTTAGAGCAATAATAGGGAATGGTGGACTAAACCCAACTTGGCACTACCAATGATCAAGTATCCTAGCTAACCATTCAATTATTACCCTGTGATGGTTTAGTCCAAATAATATAGTAGCAAACTCAGAAGCTAAAGACTCCTGGATCAAACCTCAAACTATCATTTCTGAGGTTCAAATTCATTCTGATTGAATAAGTCAATGCATCTATAATTTTTATATTTCTAATAGCAATAAACTTAAACTATAACAAATAAATTTATAAGCGTTCATCTTTAAATGCAAAATTATAGTTGCATTATCTATTGCTGGTAAGATTATCTACTATTGTGACAATTATTTTATAGTTATACCTGTTTTTATATTGGTGCTAAATGTCAAAATTTACATAGTATTATATCTAAAATATTAGATTTATCTCATAGTACATATTTATTAACTTTTCTGAAATAATTTTTTTTTTAATGAACAGTGTATTACACATTCTTAAAAAGCTGACCCTTGTTCATCTGTTCTTTCAATCTATCTTCCAATTATAGTGATATTTCATATTTTATCCACATTTCCTCTTCTTTTATTGCATTTTATCCAATCTTCCACAGTGCTCTACATACTTCAACTCACCCCATCATCTTGTTCATTTAGTCTTTGAATAGAAGTTGTTCATTGTTCTCTGAAATTGTTAACACGAAATCTCTTATTTGTGCTTATATTATATATACATCTAGATTTCCTTTCATGAACTACTTATTCAAGAGTAAAAATATTTTAAATAATATTTTTTTTATATTTTGAGTTTTGTTTATTTATTTTTATATTTATTTATTTTTCTTATTTCTGTTTATTTGTTTGAGTTTAACAAACATTTGAAAATGTTATACAGTTAATATATTTTTTTTACTAGCTAAAAAGCATTTTCAAATTAAATAAAGATTACATTTTGACATTAGATCATACTCTGGTGCTTACTGAAATGAAAGCGTACGATATTGCAGTAATCACTTACTATCTGTTTTTGTATTTCTAATTTACTCATATTACATTTTCACCTACTACTCAACTGTTAAGAAAACTTTTAGAGAAAAGAAATCAATTCTGTATAGAGGTAGATAAAAACCTTATTGCAAGATGTAAAAAATACTGAATAAAAGCATAACAACAACAAAAAAACCAAATAACTGTCATAAATACTAAGACAAAAGAAGATCTTCACTTTACTGTGATTTATTGTAAACTAGATTAATTAGAGATTATTAGAAGCATATAAAATCCCCGTTTTTAATATATGAACATATTCTCATTGATTCTTAGGCCTTATTGATAAAGGCAAATGCCAAAATTAGTTTGAGATTGGTTGTTCGTATACTAAAGATAGGAATTTTATATGCATCAGACAATTACTGATTACTTTAATTTTTGAAAAGGTAATACTGTACTCATCAAGCTAGTCAACTATTGGTTGTTCAAGATTTTTTTTTTGTTTAACTATCATAACTAGATACCGATTTGCCAGCCAATAATTAGAAAATTCTCTAAGTTGGCTCTGTTTTGTCTATCATTAAAAGTCTTCAAATCGGTCAAAAATTATCAGCTATTCATAAAATTCATAATTGACTTAGATTCAATATCCAGAACATAGATTTGGCAGATAGATACATTTGTTTCATCATGAACTAATAAAAAGTTAGCTGATTTTCTGTGGCCCAGAAATATAAAAGTGCAAATTATTAAATGAAATTGAGCAATAAATAAACATAATTTAATAAGACATTTTAATGCAACTCTATTGAACATTAATAAAATAGTAGACATAATATAGTTAAATGTTATTTTTAACCTCACTTATATAATTAATGAATAAATAAGATACTGCAAGTGTTTTTAGCAATGCAAAGGGCTAATAGATATGAAGATTTTATAGTAGCATATTTTGTGTAAAATTTCATTTAAATAATTATTAGTATTATTATTTGTATTTATTGCCTATGATATGTATATATATTCTTCTTTAGTTTTTTTTTTTGTGTAGTTAATTTTGATAGTTATGAACTATATTTATAATATATTGTTTTGTATTATTCTTTGTAAATTTATTTACTGCATGTTTTACACATGATTAATGAATATATATTCTTATCTCTTTTTTTTGCAATTATTTTCTTCACAAATTAATCCCTTCTTATTTGTTGTTGTTGTTATTATTATTATTATTATCATTATTATTATTATTATTATTATTATTATTATTATTATTATTATTATTACATTCGAATATCAGCCTTTCAAGCTTATTGTGCAAACGCTTTGGGAGTGTTAATAATAAATGAATACTTTCTGACCAATACAAGATATAGTATTTATACAGTAATAAAAAGGAATCCTCTTATTCCTGCGACTCAAATATTTATATATGAGCAAATCTGAAGTGCTGGCACAGAAACTGTGACAATTAGTCACTTTAAATTACTATATACAATGTCTGAATGAATGACGTCGATGAAATATTTGAGTCGCAGGAATAAGAGGATTCCTTTTTATTCCTGTATAAATACTATATCTTGTATTGGTCAGAAAGTACTCATTTATTATTAACACTCGCAAAGTGTTTGCACAATTAGCTTGAAAGGCTGATATTCGAATGTAATTACAATTGTATACAGACGCTATAAAAATAAATGCTTATTTATTATTATTATTATTATTATTATTGTTGTTGTTGTAATTGAAATGGCTTTCTTACATCAAAATATGTCAGTGAGGCTTCTAATTCAAAAGTTCTAATGAAGTCATAGTATTACATCATTAGATTTATCTTCAAGAAAAATTAAAATATTTTTTGCAGTCTTAAGCACATTTATTTATGAATCAATGTGCTAGCCATGAATAGATCAGCTGTCTACTGAATGATGTTTAATAAATTTTGTTTATCTAATTCTTTTTAAATACTTAGCAATGTTTGTGCTCTAAACTTCTCATTACTCACAACCATATCTGGAATAAAGGTGATTACTTATGTACACATTTTTTTAGTTAACATATTAACTTCATTATATTTATATACAAATTTTGAGCTTTTAGTTCATTTTTAAGATATATTTTCCATTGCTGAAGTTTTACTTCTCTTTACATGAGTATTGTGCAGTGCCAGAAATAAATAAAAAAGGTGAATTAGCAGTTGCAAACTGATATTACAACTTACATATGCAACACAAAGAGAATGTAATGTAGAGACTGACTTTCCAGAATTTGTGGTTTACTCCTTTAAATGGCTAATATTTACATCTCACAAACAATTTTTCACTTCCTATTCTAACACTGCTGTAATATAGGTTGCGATCATATTTGCACTATCATAGATTATTGTTCAGAGAATATTTCCAGAGTCATAAATTATTGTCTGCAAGTAAAATCTCTTATCCTCAAAGAAAATATATTTAAAAAGTTCATTTTCTCTACCATATAGTAAATAATAGCAGATTCATTAATAAGACAAGTTTGATTAGCTAGTTCATGGTATTGGCTTTTTAGTTTAATAGTTATCTAATTAATTCAGTGCATTATTTATTAAATCCGAATTTGAGAGATTTTTATTTGTTAGGTTAATCCATTTTTAATGAGTCTACAATAAAGGATATCTTTTAAGACTTTTTTTTTCTCATAACATTATTATCATTCTTTAGGATCTCATGCATGCCAGTAAAATTTTAATTTGTCTTTATTTACTATAAGTCATTTTAGTTTTTGATATATTCCAAGGACTTTATTCCATAAAGTCATAATCTTACATTTGGAAGATATATCTGGTGTAAAATTATGATTGTAACAGTCTGATTTGTATTAACAAATTCATTAACTTCCCTTTCCTTTTTAAGCAAAGATTCTCTTCAAGTATTTTTACATGAAGCATTCTTTACTTTGCTTGTTACATGTAAAAGATCTGATGTCAATCAATATATATATATCATAGTCTATCTTAAAACTGTAGACATTAACCCAGAACTAAACAGAAGGTTGTAGGCACACTTAAGCTCTTTAAGTTGTTGCACCACGACAGTCTCATTTTATATACATTTGCGGTCGTTTTTAAAGTGTATAATCTAGAATCTGAGTTCAGTGTAATTTATACAAATACATTTGAAGTGGAAAAAGATAGGACGTATTTTGTAATTTAACTAAGCGCTTTACCATTTAACTATGAAATGAATAATAAGTTTGTAATTTTAAAATTTCTTTTTGATTTGAAAAAGAAAAAATAACGTTAGAAAGATTGAGGAGCAAATCCAGGAGTTATTAATTCATTCTCCTCAATTTCCAGAAGATAAACACATTTAGAAGATAATTTTCTGTAAGTAATATTTTAAAAGTATGCAAACTTAAATAAACCGATTTAAAGACTTTTATCCCTTACAGAACTATTTTTTAATTAAAAATAAACTCTGATAAATAGAATCTATGTCAGTATTTAAAATAGATATTTATTAATAACAACAAAGTGGGGGAAATAGAATAAGAAACAATACAATATGAAATCAAATTTAATTTTGTTTATTTAATGATCATAAATTATTTTAATTAAATATGAAAAATTCAAATAAGAAATTAATTAAAAATCACTACACCGCCATCTAGTGACATCTTATAAAATTAAAATGCTTATTTAATTGTGTGTTCTAGTACAGCGGTCGGCAACCTTTTATATATTGCGGACCACAACATAATTTTTAAAGATGCGAATTAATACGAGCATTGAGTATGATATACATGTATATTTATTTAAATATTAATAATTTTAATGCAAGGGTGCACCGTAGTCAAATTTGATGTCTAATCAATTATACAGAATTCTGAATTCTTATTTTGTTACTTTTTCTATGCTGCTGACTGAGTAGGGCTTAATTAAACGCCTTTGAGGTAGATGCTTTTCAGGTTACAGTAGTATTTTGTAACAAATTAATTAGCAATATAAAGTTCATGTTCTATTTTACATATAATAAATACAGCTTAAACAAAAATTATTTTTTATTTAAAAATTTTATTAAATGAGCTTACATTACGGACAAACCGGTTGCCGACCGCTGTTCTAGTATATATAAAAAACTGATTAAGACTTACTCACATACGTATATGGTCAAAAGTAAATCATATTTAAATTTGGATACTGTTGGCAAAAATTACTCTCAATTAAAGTTTTGATACTTGTTTTCAGTTGCACCCAGGTATTTCTAATTTTTGAAGGTAATTTTATATTTTCATACAGAGTGTTATATGTTTAATGTATCAGTGTATGTTTTTATACATGACAACATATGTTGCATACATGTGTGTGTTTAGCATATATATTTGGTTACCAAATGCTTGGCTGCACTTTTATTGCAGTTTGAGGAATCAGAATAATTTATTATATATTCGAGTGATATTTCAAAGATTAATGAGTTAATAGCATTAGTAAGATGTATGAGAAGTGAAAACAAACTTTTTTAAAAAACATTATTTTGTAATACATATATTAATTTAATTTTTTTAAATAACTATTGTGTGCTTTGCACGTTCCATCATCAGATTTTCAATGAAATGGACGGCTGAAGAATTGTAAGTTGGAGTAGTTTGAAACCTATCAATTAAAGTATGAAGATTGGTTATCTTAACATAAAGCTGAGCACTGATGTGTGGAGATAGTAATCAGGACCAACTGATGATTGTGGTTTAGCATGAAATACGTATGTTGGTGATTATTTATTTATCTTCTCAACATGTGTGATCAGGTGGGTCAGCAATATGAGATGGCATGGAGAGTTGAGGGTCGTATAAAAGTTTGAGTTTGAATCCCTTATATATTAAATAGCTATTGAAAAAAAATTACAAAAGAGGGTAAGAACTGGTAGTGATAATAGGAAATTGAAAAGGAAAGACGTCTGATAAAATATATCCAAAGAAGCATTACAAATTCTACAGCTTTTTTTTAAAAGTTGCACTGAAGTATTCAATCCATAACTCTAGACAGATCTATGTAAGTATGAACAATCAATACATTCAATGACTCCAAAGTAAAATGAATTACTGACATCAATGCTTACAAAAATCACCTTCCCAACTTTACGTTCTTTTTTCTTATGTATCAAAGTGTCAGCCGGGAAGCGAACCCCAAGACAACTACTTCTAAGGCAGCTGTGCAACCACTCAGCCACCAACGCTTGACAACTTTATCTTCTTTCAGCAATCCCATCTGTGAATAAATATAAAATCTGAACTTCAAACAGCGTGACTCAAAAGGATATTCTCTTGAGTCGTATGCTACACAATATGCTACAATGATGTTTTATATTAAAAAATAGACTTATTCAAACTAAGTATATGAAATTAAATTAGCAGTGATGATAAATTGCTAATTAACAAACATGTTTAACTTATGTATACAAAGAAAAACTACAACATTAGTCATTTATACTTTACTGTCATCCAACATAAATATATAAGAAAATATCCCACTTCAAGTACAAAATGTTCAAATTACCCTCCCAAAAGTTAAGTTTTTTTAACAATACCCTCTATAAATAAATATAAAGTCTGAATTTCAAACAGCAACATTCAAAAGGATACCCCTCTTGAATCATCTACATACATATTGACTATTCCATCCATATGCACTATGAGTATTTTACTTGATCCAATTGACCATTGAAATGAGTAGAATGATGACATATGAAGAAACCATAATAGAAAGTGAAATAAGCAGCAGTTGATATTTATTTCCCTTAGCCAATACTTCTTATATTAATCTATCTATATTTTCTAGGTAAAATGTAGTTGGATTTTAAATGTTTTACATTAGTCACTACGGAGTAAAAGGTTTAAATTAAAAGTAAGATGACTCAATTATGGAGGTACATTAATATACCTTTCTCAATGGCTAACAGATATCTTTCTACGTGATACACTTGCTAGTAATAATGAAATAATAAATATAAAAATGAAATTAAACAATCCTCCTTGTTTATGTGGATGATTTCTGCCAACTTCAATATTCATTATTTCTTTGCCTTACCTCATTTTTTTAATTTCCATTCAACTCTTTATTAAAATCTAGCTATTTATTTTTATTTTCTTGGATTAAGCCTGACTCAAGATTGGTCAGTCTTTCTTAATGATCCTTCTTATTTAACATATCACACAAGATCAATTTGCTTATGAATTCAATATCATTAAAATTTTATTTGAAAATCTCTATCTCTAATACAAATTTCATGCTTGATATCTGTTCATCATTAATTTCTGACATTCACCAAGCCATATCTTAAGCAAAAACAGTCAATGACTATTCCCAGGAATTACAACTCGGATAGCATTAAAGTCCAGGCATTTATTTTTTAGTAATTGCGTCCTTTAAAGACATTTAATCAAAAATATAATCATAATTTTGTATTTGTACATTTCTTAGAGTGCAAACATATAAGGATATATTTTTACTTTATATAATACCAGCTTCCCTAAAGCAGCATCACTTTTATATCGCCATTGCTTTTGGACACACACAGACAACAACAATCCTACATACTCACCACAATACATCTTGACAAAATTTGGCATTTTCTTTCACTTCTACATTTTGTGTTTAATAATTTTAAACTCTAACTTAAATCTTACTTATCATCTTTATCATTATTTTTTCTTCTGGGACTGACTCTTCTCTTTGTATATTCTGAGATTAAGTGACATTTTCCTTACAATATTTAATGTAAATGGTTTAATTAATTAATCTCTTGTCTCTCATAAATTTTTGTCTTATATTGTTACAAAGTAAATAACCTGTTCTCATGAATTTGTTTTATCCTGATCGTGAACTTAAACAAGCTGCAGAATTAACATGAATTACATTTCTAAGATCTGTTATCTCTCACAGATCCTATAATGAAATCCATTCCACAAAACATAACTTTGAAATTTAAACTTTTCTCAGAGTAATGTAATTCAGAATAAATACATACAAAAAGTATATAGAGAAAAGCTTTATTTAATCCACCTGGTAGACATCTTCATAGCAGCAGATGTCTGAGGAGCTTGTGGTATTTATCAAAGAATAAACAAGATTTTGTATGGATTTATTTTAAAAACATAACCATTTTTGTTTCAATTGTTTCATGCTCTCTCTTGTTTTGAGTCTTTTTTTTACTTTTCACTTTAGGGATCATATTAAAAATGATGTAATCTAAAAAACCCTATACTTTGTACTGGTCCATATGTTTTACTAAATCTGGACCACTTCATTACAGATTGAATATAAAAATAACATATAAAGTAAATGGAGTACATGGTGAATATTTATTTTGGTTTATCAAACCTTTCTTATATTAACTTACCACTATTTTCTAAGTAAACAAATATTAAAATGCTTAAACATTAGATGTCTATTTTTTTTTCATATGTCAAAGCGTTGACCAGGAAGCGAATCCGGGCCAGCTGCTTGGAAGGCAACTATGCTAACCGCTAGGCCACCAATGCTTGACAAACTATTTTGAGTGTATAATTACAGTAAATATAATTAAATTTTAAAAGATTTGTGTGAGATGTTATTAAATAAATGTCCAAATCCATAATAAAGTAGGGTAATATCCAATTCTCATTATTTTATGTGTATCTGTCTAGCATTTATTAATAACAGTGTAATTTCTCATAACCATCAACTTCAATATCCCTCATTTATTGTAGGACAGTTTAACATATCAATTGATTTTTTTTTTTGTATTATCTAAATTTTATAGATAAAACAAAATGAACATTTTCCATATTTATTAATTTTATACTGTAATTGCACATTATGAACTTTTGAAGAAACTTTGATTTAAAGTAAAAAGAGAATTTAAGTTTACTCTATGTTAATTATATTTTATTTTCATAATATTTCATCAACTTTAATATCCAGACATAAACTATGAAACAGGTATGAAAGTGTTTAAAACTGAGGAAATTCAAACAATAGCATACTTTGACTTTTATGAGTTCCTATTGCTTTCTAATTTATAATATCAATATATTCTGCGAAGAAAATTTGAAGTGGAAAAATGTATTAGTTCAAAATGTTATTTAATTAATGAACACTGGAATATAGATGGTAATATTATTTAACTAATGCAGATGTCAGGTCAATCTTTAACTTTATGAAAATACTTTTATATACATGAGTATTAAATAATTAAAATTTTTAAAACTGAGTGAAAGAAAGTCACCCATTTGTAAGGCTATAAAAATTCAAGAATGAAAAAAAATGGGAGAAGGGGGGGGGGTACTGACTTGTTGCTAAAATTATTTATCAAAAAATTTTTTTAGCAGTTCCATATTGGTAAATTTTGTAACTTTACATTAACTCTCATAAATATTAAATAATTAAACTTTTTAGAGTTAAAGAACTTGCCTATTTGTAAGCTTACAACAATTAAGAATATTGTACAGAGCCTCTAAATATTAATAATATACCAATGTGAGTGGAAAAAATTAGCGGTTTGATGTTAATATTTATTGAATTTTATTATTAATTCTACATTGCTTTATTTTTATAATTTTAAATTAAATCATTAAAAAAAAATTTTTTTTATATAAATATTAAATAATTAAATTTGTTAAAGCTGAATAAAAAAAACCTATCTATCTACAACAATAATTAAAAATACTGTACAAAGATTCTTAGTCTAAATAAATTTTGGTATTTCATCTCTATATAAGAATATTAAATATTTCTATAAAAATTTGAATCTTTTTGGATTATATATATTTCTAGATAATTTTATTGCTAGAAGAGATGATAATAGATGGACAGTTAAAATTTTAATCAGGATCCCAATAAATTGTAAAAGACCTGGAAAGAGACCATCTATGAGATGGATGAATGAAATAAGGAAGTGTGCTGAAGTAATATAAAAAAAAAGTCTAGAGGTTGAAGAAGATGGGTTAAACTTGAAGAGACTTTTATCATGCAAAGGATTGGTAATAGTTGAAAATGATAACAATAATGAATTTTTACAGATCCAGTGCTATAATTACTGCTCCAGGAATGTTATAAGGCTGGTAACAATCTTTTGTCCCTCATGCAACAGTTATGTGATAATGGTGGTACAGACAACTTCAACCTCTGATTATTTCTTCTACAGTGCAGTATATAATTCTTGCCATTAACTATTTACACACAAATTTTAACAAACCTGCAAATAAACTATTAAATATTTAAGTATATATAATAATTTCAATGAAATATAATCTTCAAATGTGCATACTTATAAAAATCCTTGATAAGTCAAATTCTTCAAATCATTAATCTTCAAATGTGCATACTATAAAAATCCTTGATAAGTCAAATTCTTCAAATCATTTTAATAATATTAAAAACATTGTCAGTCTTATATTAATATACTAACCAGATAAAAAATTAATTCACTTCTATTTCTTAAGGCTTTATATGAATCATCAATATTTTTCAGGGGTGAAACATTACAGGATCTGAAACAGTGAATTCCTTAGAAGAGGCTTTGCTAAGATCATTGTTAATATAACATTTTACCCTTATGATGTATCAATGATCAATCTGTTATTCATATAAGATCTAGCTATTCAAGTGAAAGTAGGATTATTTTTCATCTGATTATTAGATTAATATGAGGGAGTATTGTTTACAAGTTTACTAAATTAATAACTTTGGAATATTGACTTCAAAGAATTTTCATGATATAGAAAGTCAATTCTTCATATACAAAAGCACAAATATTGGAAATACATGTAGAGTAGGATTCATTATAAATAAAAAATGGAAGAATCACATTGTGGAGATTGATGGTATATCGGACAGAGTGGCAAGATTAGTTTTACAACTTAATAGCAGATACCAAATGCAGATAATTCAAGTTTATGCCCCAACAAGTTCTCATAGTGATGAAGTAGTAGAAGATTTTTATATGGATGTACAAAAAGCTTTTGATCAGAGTAAACAACATTTTAAAATTGTTATGGAAGAGTTTAATGCTAGAATTGGTAAACAAATGAGAGACGAAAATGCTGTTGGTAATTTTGGTTATGGTAATAGAAATGAGAGAGGACATAGACTTGTGGAGTTTGCAGAAAAAGAAAAATTTTATATTATGAATTCTTTTTTTGAAAAAAAGGTTAAAAGGAAATGGACATGGAAGCATCCAAATGAAGGTACAACAGAATTGGATTATATTTTGACTAACAGAAAATACATATTTCAAGATTGTAATGTTCTTAATAAATTTAACACAGGAAGTGATCATCGATTAGTAAGATATAAGATACATGTTAATGCAAAAATGGAGAGACAAAAATTATTAAGAAAAACAATATTTACAGTTGATATTCCTAATCTTCAGAAACATTCTAATGAATTTAAATTAGAACTTACAAATCGGTTTCAAGTATTAGTAGATTTTGAACATGATTCAGATTTGAATGAAATTAATATGAAAATAACTGATACACTTTTAAAAACTGCAATAAAGATAGCTGGTAGAAAAAAGCAGCAATTGACCAAAAAAATTTCTACTGAGACTAGAGAATTTATGAAGAAAATAAGGAATATGAAGACATACAAAAATGATGCATTAAAAAGGATTGAATATCTCGAATTTTGTAAAATGGTGTGGAAAAGAGTTGAAAATGATATAAGAAAGTATAATTGTGAACTAGCAAGGAAAGCTGTAGAAGAGAATAAAAGTCTAAAGAGTGTAAAACAACATTTTGGTATTGGTAAGAAATTTATATCTGCAATAAGAAAAAAAGATGGCATTATTACTAAAAAGAGAGATGACATCATGAAATGTGTAGAAGACCTTTATCAAGAATTATATAGTAATAAAGAACAAGTACCTCCTATACCTATTATATCTTCTGAATTGCCCAGAATTTTGAATGATAAAGATGTACCAGATGATTGGAAGAATGCAGTATTAATATTAATATTTAAAAAAGGTGATAAAGAAGATATTAGAAATTACAAACCTATCAGCCTTTTATCAGTTTTATACAAAATTTTTACTAAGATAATTACAACTCGTCTACAGAGAACACTGGACTTCCACCAACCAAGAGAACAAGCTGGATTTAAAAGTGGTTTTAGTACAGTAGATCATATCCAGGTATTGAGAGAAGTTATAGAAAGGACAAATGAATATGAGTTGCCATTATGCTTAGGATTTGTAGATTATGAAAAGGCATTTGATTCTATAAACATTTCTTCAGTGATTAAAGCATTGGATCATCAAGGTATAGATCCAGGATATTGTCATATTTTATATTTATAAAAATGCAACAGTAACAATTAGATTACATAATGATAGTAGGAAAGTCAACATTGAGAAGGGTGTAAGACAGGGTGACTCCATATCTCCAAAACTTTTACAGCAGTGCTGCAAGAAGTATTTTGTGGATTAAAATGGGAAGCTAAAGGAGTGAAAGTAAATGGAGATTATTTAAGTCAATTAGATTTTGCAGATGATGTAGTTGTTTTTGCAAATAATGCTTTAGAGTTACAGAAAATGTTGCAGGAGTTATCAGATGAAAGTAGGAAAGTAGGGCTAAAGATAAATGTTAAAAAGACTAAAGTAATGTTTAATAGATTTTCTCAAAATATGAAAATAAAAATTGATTATGATGAATTTGAAGAAGCTAACAGTTACAAATACCTTGGTCAGTTTATTAATACAGATGGAAACATATTGGATGAAATTAATCATAGAATTAAACTTGGTTGGAGTGCTTTTGGTAGAAATAACTTGATACTAAAAGGAAATATGCCTATGTGTTTGAAAAGGAAGGTTTTTAATAAATGTGTTTTGCCAGTTCTTATGGATCTGAGACTTGGACACTTAATAGAAGAGCAATACAGAGACTTCAAACTACTCAAAGTATGGAGAGATGCATGTTGGGAGTAACAAGAAGAGATCAAAAATGTAATGTATGGGTAAGAGAACAAACGGATGTTACTTATCTCCTTGAAAAAAATTAAAAGACTGAAGTGGAGTTGGGCTGGACATATTGCTAGAAGAGATGATAGTAGATGGACAATTGAAATTTTAAACTGGATTCCAAAAGATTGTAAAAGACCCAGAAGGAGACCACATGTGAGATGAATGGATGAAATAAGAAAGTGTGCAGGGGTGATGTGGAGAAGAGAAGCTAAATATCAGAAAAGATGGATTGAACTTGGAGAGCCCTTCATTCTGCAATGGATTGATAATGATTGATGATGATGATGGTGATATAAGGGAACCGAACTCAGACTTTCAAGCTCCCTACAGCTATTCAATCCATCTTCTATAACTGATATACATAACCATCAGGGACAAAGCATTCATGTATTGACTGGAATGAGTGTTTCCATAGAAAAATTCACTAAAACTTTCAAAAGCTTTAATTAAAATTCAATTTAAAAAATTCTCTTTTAATTTTTTTTACCAACAATTGAATTATTTTTATATGTGCAAAGAATGAATTTGGCTAATATATTCTCAGTTAATTATAAGAAGTTCAAACAATGCTAAGATCTAATTTACAGTTACAAATTTTAAGAATGTTAAAAGGATTTGGAAGATAAAAATATATTGATAATGTATTATCTATATTTAAACTAATCACAGTCTGATTAAAATGAGCAATTCAAATTCATTATTTTTTTATGGAATTACTGTTGACTTTCAATTTTTTACACCAACAGTTGAATTGTTTTTATATACAGAAAGAATGAATTTGAGTAATGCATTCTCATTGATTATTTTTTATATTTAAAGTATATTCTTTATTAATAACACAAATTTTATATACACTTTTTACAAATAAACCACATGGTTTAACTATCAGATATACATAATAATTATTTTACTCTACTTTAAAAACACTACCCTATAGAAATGCATCACTATATATCCAGGTTTTCTATAAATATTTTTGATTTAGATTATCAATCCCACACTTCACATAGTGTCGGCATACATCCACACCTTATTTTGACCATAATTTTTTTCGGTAGGTATCTTAGGCATTGGTTAAAGTATTTGCTCCAATCTTTATCTAGTTTTTTTAACCAGTTATACTTTTTATTATCATAGATCGCATTACATCTTATGGACCATATTGTTTTCAATGTATGTATTATTGCCAATGTGTTATGCGGGTTAAAGTTCACAAAGTTTCTTTTTACTATTTTATTTAAGTTTATTACTGGTTTATGAAACACTTTATTTCTAATGTGCCAGAGGGCTTTACACTCCTCAAATAAGTGCAACAAGCTATCTTCCTTTATTTTACATAATACACATATTGGTTCCAAGTTCATATGGAGCCTACTATTCAGCAGGGCCTTAGTAGGAAGGAGCCCATTTAGTAACCTAAACGTAAACCTAATGTACGATTGAGGTGCATATATCTGTTGTAATTTCTTCAATATATTATTTATATTTAATCCAGGTAAAAATCCTTCTATACTTTGTGCATTACTTCCCTGGTTTTTTATCTCTCTATATTTAACCCCTTCCAAACTAATCAAGTCTAGATTGTCCTGTAAATCCTTGTATGCTATCCGCAGTTCCCTATTTCATGGTAGACGTTAACTTCAATCAGTGGAGGGTCAAAGCATTTATCTTTAATGACATTTATATATGTCTTAGTTTTGATAAACATAATATATTCTTTTAGGCCAATTAAGTTGAGACCTCCCTTATTAATAGATAGCTGTAATGTTGAGATCGAAACTAGACTTGTTGCCCTTCCCCATATATATTTCTTTGCCATTCTATAGATCTTACTTGTTGTTGTGTTATAGAGGTCAATCCATGGGGCGTAATAATTCAATATACCCATTGTTATGGCATTAAATACTCTAGCCCTTGTAACTTCATAAAGTTTTAATGATGAGAAATTGTTTATCCTCATGGCTATCTTTTCTATAATTAACTTATTTAAATATCTGTCAATTGAGGTCTTTGAGTTATATAATGGTATTCCTAGAAAATCTGTTGGTGTAGCAAGGAATTCACAAGGCATTTTTCTTCCTGTGGCCAATTGCCACACCGCAGATTTTGCCAGTTGAACAGAAGATCCAGTTTGTTCTTGAAATTTATTGAGTATGCTCATCACAACTTGGATGTTGTAGGAATTTTGAAAAATTATAATTAGATCATCAATAAAGGCAACAACTCCTACCTTCACCCCAAGATGCGGTAAATATATACCTGTAACCTTACCTTCTATATCTTTTACTAGAGGATCTATATATATTGCAAAAAGTAATGCAGCCAATGGTGAACCCTGGGGAATCCCTTTGTTTGGTATAAAGAAATCAGATTGCCTCATATAATTTTTAATTGAAATCCTGTTATTACTAATGTAGTTTTCAATTGCGTTTATCAACATACCATGTTCAGGTATTAATTCCAATAAATTATTTATCAAATAGGACCAATTCACCAAATCAAAAGCTGATCTAAAGTCAATCTTCACAGCATAATACTGAGTCAATCCCAGCTCTTTGGCATATTTCACAGCTTCTTGAATTTTCATTGCTGCATTGATAGCACGTCTACCCTTGACTGCATGATGTGCCTTCGAAATCTTAGAAAAAACCACAGAATGAAGTCTCTTCAATAGTATCCTTGCTAGTATCTTTGAGTCTATGTCTTCTATTGATATATGTCTTAGCTCTTCTAATGTTGGTGTCTGTTTTTCTTTAGCCTTCTTAATACTAAACAAAACCCTATCATTAATGTATGGCCATTTTATCTTTTGACAGCACATTTGATTGAAAAACTTCCACATTGGCTCTATTAGAGCATAATCTATTAGTTTATAAATATTAGCTGGATTTGAATCATTAGCATTAGTAATTTTTTTTTTTAACTTTAATATTTTTTCTTTTATTTCTTGCCTCGTGATGTAATCTTTTGTAGCTTCCAACACTTCACTTTCATAATCGTGTATAGACCCTTTGACTTCGCGAAATTTTCTTTTTATATTATTATAGATATATTCATCAACTCTAATCCCTGACACAATATTATCATCATTATTTTTAATGGAATCTATTCCTTTTGTGTGTTGTATATAAACTTTACCATAATTAATCATTGGTCTAGATAAATTGCCTAATCTTGGTATTAACTTTCTAATCCATTTAGTTTGGGATTCTTGTTGCATATGGGAATATATATCATTGTATTCATCTTGTAGTTTGTCAATTAGTAAGTAGTTAGGCTTGTATTTTGATAGACATTTTAATGTTTTTTGAATCTCTGCAATTCTATTTTTCATCTGATTTAGGGATAGGTTATGTTTATTTATCTTCCTACATAATTGAGAAATAATCTTTTTTATTTTATACCATGCTATGCATGGGGGTAGGCTGGTATTTCTTGTATAATAATTCAGAATAATTAATATATTTGAGATGTGATCAGTGGTGAATTGCAGTCCACATCCAATATTTTTCTTAATGGTAAAGGTATATTTATTTTGTTCCTTAATATAATCATTGCCTCTCAGCTGACCCAGAAGACATAAACAAAACCCCACAAATTATTTATTTATGTGTGTAATTTTTATTTTCAATATTTTTCCTAATGGTAAAGGTATATTTATTTTGTTCCTTAATATAATCATTGACTATCAGCTGAACATGAAGATGATCCGAAAACCCCACCAATGAGGTATTGATTTGAGAATTCTTAATTTTGTTCCCAGATATAAAAAAGAGATCAATCAGATACCTATATCTACTACTAAAGAAGGAAAAAGCGTCATTAAGATATTTATTAAACAGAGAGTATAGCGATATCTCCCTGATCTTATTCTCTAGTGTTCTTGGTAAATCTTTATAAGTGCTATTTAAGTCACCTCCCATAATGATTATACCTGGCTTTTGTAACATCTTGCCCTGAACTGCATGTATAACTTTAACAATATCACAACCCTTTGCAACAGAATATACAGCAATTAAATAATGCAATTCTCTTTGATATATAAAGGACATTACTATATAATTCACCTGAAAATATAATATTTGTATATTCTCTATAGATGAATCAATATTAATTAGGACAGCTACTCCTTGTGCTGGTCTAGTATTGGCTTTATATAAAACATTGTTGTGCTGTGACAGCTTGTCTATTATATACTTTGGTGTATTAATATTTATCTTCGTTTCGGTTAGTATTAATATTTCATACTTTTGTTGAGTCATATAATCAATAACTTTTTCCATTTTATTTTGGCCATTTATACCCCTCACATTCAGTGTTACTATACTTAGACTTTTACACATTATCTAGCAGTCTATTTATGTTGGCTTCACAATCTTTTATATCATCTCCCACATGATTTATCACTGCAAAACCTTCATTTGTATACTTAAACACTTTACTATTATTTACAATTTCTATTACTGTGCTATTCTCAAGTTCTTTACTGCTTTTAGCTTCATTTTTTCCGGTTGGATTAATCTCTTTATTTTCATTAACCTCCTTGTTTATTACTATTTTTTGGTGGTCCATTTGGTCTTCTTCCTTATCATCTGCATCATTCACTACTCTTTTTTCCTCAATGATGTTTTCTTGCATATTGCATGCATCTATTAATTGTTGCTCAATTTTACTTTCAACATCGCTTTTGTTAAATTGATTTGCTACAATATGAGCCCATGTTCTTTTCTCATCTTTATTACATAGGTGTTCATTTCTATTAAATTTGTTACAATTAGGACAGATACCAGCTTCACACATTGCTGCTATATGTCCAACCCTATTACACTTGAAACAAAGTGGGGGTCTGCCTTTCAATATTACAGATATTGGCATGTGATCTTTATACAGCCTGTGTGGCAGTTGTTCTTTAAGAACACCTTTCTTTAACTTCAAAAGCACTTTCCATGAATTAGAGGGTATTTTGAATGGAATATCTGGTGTCATTTCCCGTTCTATTGAAACTGTTTCAGCTAGTCTATGTATTTGAGTTTTAAAAAACTCTTCATCAAAAGTGGGTGGCGTATGTAGAATTCTACCATGAACAAAGGGGTTAGGCTCTTTAGAGATATAATATATTTTATGACTTTGCATTTCTCTAATTAAGCTTTCAGCCAATTGTTTTTGATCCTTATTATTATATTCTATAGATATAAAACCCCTAGCAGGGAAGAAGGCAGTATGTTTAATTGCTCCCAGCAAATTAAGAAGTTCAAACAATGCTAAGATCTAATTTACAGTTAAAACTTTTAAAAATGTTAAAAGGATTTGGAAGATAAAATATATTGATTTAGTGTTCACTTTCTATTAATATAGCAAATCTTCAAACTTTAATGGCTCCAATTTTCTCCACTCTTCAACACTTCAGCCATCCATACCATTGAAACTCTGAGGATGGAATGCATAAAAGCCCCACGTTGATGCTAATATTATTGTCATACCCATGCTGACCATAAATCAATCTAACACCTCACACATAGGATCTTAATATGTCAATTTAATTATCCAAAAGAGGTATGGGCAAAAGAATGGAGAAGATTGAAGCTTGTCCATTAAAGTTTGAAGATTTGCTATCTTAGTATAAACTGAGCACTGATTGTATATATGTGTGAGTGATGGTGAAAAAAAAACAATTTAATGACCAAAATTTCAGAGCATGCTCAGTTGCATACTACTAAATATCTGATTCAAAACATTATTACACTTTGCAATTTATCAGGCGTTCTTAATTTTTTTCCTATCATTTGATTTATTACATAAATAATCATGCCTGAAATCTCTTTTATTATGAAATGAACCAGAATGAAATTGAGAATTAGATTTACATTTTTTATATTGACAATTATGCTGTGTAAGACATGTTGATAAACTAATATTAATTTGACCAAAATAAATTATTGGACAATCATACACAATTTTTTTTGTCATCCTGATTTATTCTGTTCTTAGTATTATTTGTCAATTTCTTTAAAGACAGAAGAAACCTTTGGAAATATTTTTTTTCTCAAATTTTGAATATAATTTAAGAACATAAGACAATAAAATCCATTTTTATTCATTTTAATTTTATTATAGGGTTGTAATGGTGGATGATGGGACCAGAGTTCATTCTTTAGAGTTCATGCCATGCTTTAAGAAGTCACTTCAATTATAATAATAGGGAAAATATGTGAATAAAATTTGGATGTGAAGGGAAAAATAAATTATGATTTTACAAATCATTTAAGAAAAATACAAGGAATTTTATTAAAAGTCAGAGCCTGGTCTTTTTCTATAAAATATCCATTTGTCTTTTAAAACTAGTTCATAAAGATATAAAATAAATTGCTATTATTTAATAAACAAAATTTTATTTATGGTTTCTTTTAGGGCGGATTCAATCCTATTATCATAAAAGGTTATGTTTTAGGGCCATTTAAAATTAAATTTTTCTAGCTTATAGTGCATATGTTTTCCCTGCAACCACAAAAATATCACGCCGAAAAAAAATAGTTGTTACTATCTGTGCAAGACTATATGCATGAAATTTACAGCTCTAATACCACATAGAAATTGCATCTTTTGTACTTTATAAATCAGATTAGAGAACACATTTTTATATTATACCCCTATGTTCTTTCTTTATCACTCAATATAATTAGTCGATTGTCTTTTTCATAATATCATTATTTTATGTTTTAGTTAATTATTTTGTCAAAATTTTAATGTATATAATTTTAAAATTAAATTATATTATAAATATATATTTGTGTGTTTAAAATATTTTTACTGTACATATGAGTATTTAAAAAATGTATAGCATTTCTCTACTCTTCTCAATCTTCACTATCTGTGTATTGGTTTAAATCCAAATAATATGGATATTATAAACAAACTGTAATTTGATATATATGTGTCGTGCCGGAAAAGTGTAAAAAGCAGACATTGTTTTTATTTTAATTTTTTAAACACTTTTGTTAGAGAATGTGTAGAATACTCAGGTATTATATGGAAGTTGTTCAGCAAAATATAAAAATAGGCTCTTATTGAAAAGATAGGTGTGAAAATGTAAGAAATTCATAATATAAGATAAGGGATTTTTCATATTTAATCTACATTATAAAATAATAGAACAAAAGAAACTGTAAAAAAATATTTTTTTTTATTAAATAATAAATATTTATTTATATGTTAAGATGGAATTTCACTTTCTTAATTTCAAGCATGGCATAATTATTATTTTTTACTGACAAGCCATTCTGATTAAAAAACATAATAAAAATAAGTTATCATGTGATGATGGTATTGACATGATGAATTTTATGTAAACATTAAACAAGCCAGGAAAAAAATAATGAAACTTTTACACTTTTATTATTTTTGAAATAAAGCACCAGGAGTGAAGGATTTTAAATACTTATAAATCTTGAAGAATGTAATGAATTTCTTTGTAATTACCTTTCAACTCTTCATTAACTATTTGTAAGATGTGTATATAACATTTCCTAACAATTTCATTTATTAAATTTAATATTATCACTGGTGATATTTTATGCTTTGTCAATTTTCCTTTTGACATTTTAATAGAATGTCCGGGAAATGTGTAAAAATTTAAGCATTTCATACTTGGATGTCCCACTTTTGGCCTTGTATACAATGACAGTTTTTACATTTTCCCAGTAGCACATAGAATTAATATTATTATTTTTATTTATTCAATATTAATGTATTTATTGCTATTATTATTGCAATTATTTTATAATATAAGTACAAACTATATTTGATGCAAATTTATATCATATATATATTATAACATTCTTTACAATACAACTTTCAATATCATGCAAAGGTTTGAAACTAAATGATACGGATGTCTTATGTGTGGTACAATTAACCAATTGTATGTATACATATATAATATAAAAATTAAGCTTTATACTGGATTGCCAAATTGGTAAAAAAAAAAAACGAATTGTCATATTGGGCTTGTAAAAAAATGTGACTGTAAAGAATGAATATCAAATTGGTAGTATACCAATTTTTATTACAGCCAAAAATCAAAATGATATTAAGTATATGGATGCATAAATGCTTAGCAATGGCTACACTTCTATGTCTAATTAAATGCATATTCCTAGAGTGATAAAATTTTCTATTTATATTTGGAGCGCTATCTATCTTCTTATGTAAGAACTAATCTGTAAACCTTTGCATATTTCTATATGCATTATAATCTCTATGATATAATTTAAAGCAGTGAAAGCAATAATCCCTCAAATTATGAACGAATGGAGTTATTTATTAATTATTCATAATATCAGTAATCACACCTGTGTAGAGGAGAATAAAAGGGATCAGATTAGATTTTTAAAAAATTAAAATATTTGATCAGTAATATTAAGATTGGTTAATATATATGTATTGACAATAAAAACAATATATGTAAATAAGTTATGTTTCTATGTGTGATCTTATATTTTCAGTACTATCATAAATAATTCTAACCTTGTTATAATTATCCAAAACAAAATTGCAAATCCTCAGAATTTGGAAATTGTTGAAACTTAAATAGACAATCTATCGCAAAATATAATCTTCAATGATCTTTCTTAGATTATTTTTTAAATAAACTGTCCACACAATTGGTAGATATACTTGAAATAAGTTTTCTCTAATGGCATTATTGAGTCATTTATCAATAATAAGAGCGGTTAATCCAATAAGGTTTAGTAACCACTTGTCATCGCTAAAGTACATGGAGCTCATTTCTAAAGGTAATGGGTTTCTTCCACTACTAGCTATTTATTGATTTACTTAATTTATCGTGCATCGATTTATTACTACAAACTGATACACTGATAAATTCAGTAACTCAATAAATCAATGAATAACTGATTAAAAAACTGAATTTTCAAGCAACTTCTACCTTTTAAAGTCTATATTGGAAAACTATTGTCTACAATAAAAATATAAAAAATAGAATAATTGATTTATTACTAAAAAAGTCGAATTAACATCAATCTTTAATTAAATGCATTGAAGAACAACAAATCTTTAAAAAACTAATAACTGAAGATTAATAACTTAAACAAATTTTAAAAATCAAAGAAACAATTTATTTCTCTTTTTGTAAGTAATGAAAATAAAAATATTGTGTTTATACATTTTAATAAAATATATTTTTACAAAAATTCAGCTTTCTTTAGGTTGAATGTCATACACACACATATGTGCGTGTGTATCAAAGTGGTATTTAGATAAAACTGGCTGGTTTTTGTCTAATTGATATATTAGCATTGATTTAAAAATGAGCATTATTTTCTAGTTAAAAGTGGTTTTTGAGTTTAATTTGCGAATTGTTATTATGATAACATATTTTATAAGTAAAAACAATCTCAATTTAATATCATTTAAGTGTTACTAAGGACAAATATACCCATGTGACCGAGAAACAAAAGTTTAATAACATCCATTATCACAAAAGATGAGAAATTTTAATATTGGAATATACAACAAGAATACAAAGAGACTTCATTATAAATGATGAATACTTGATAGATAGACACTGAGATGATGACATTTAGCATAATAAAAGAAAGACATGTTGATAAAAATGAAGAAAATAGCAATGGTTAATCTATAGGTAGACGAAGATTTATATTTGAGATGGAACAAACGAAGAGAAGCAAAACTTCGGAGATTGTTATAGAAATTTTGATTGTTAGTTTGTTTTCCACACTTTCTGTTGTAATTAATGATGGAATTTTTTTTTTATTATCAGCTTAAAGATGTGATCCTGGCATGTATATGCCATGGTGTATTACTACCATAACCATTGTACTGACCTACTCACATTTACATTTATTAGTCTTTAAGTCTCAAAAAAGCAATACTAAAGATTTCAATGGATTTCCAATTTCCTGCAAATAATCTTTATGAACCAAGGGTTTAGATTTCAGAGATTTTTTCTATTCAAAATACAGCAAAACTCTCATGTGATGTTTAGATTTTTTCTAGTTATTCTGTTGTTTATATTCATTGGTTTTGGTAACCTATAGGATGTGTCAAGATGTTTTAGGAATTTATCATTCTCTTCATTTGTTGAAATATCAGATGAATTTCTGGAAAAAAACCCCACTAATTTAATATATGAATTCCGTTTATATTCATGTGTATATATATATGATAACAGATGGTGTTCTACCAAAAACACCGTCAAGCGTAGTTTTCTGTTTACATAAACATCAGGGCGAGTATTCACTATCTCAAACTTTAATTCCACTTTCAGATCATGATTTCAAGCTATTTGCTGTCGTCAGTGAAAGACAGGAATAAGAAACTAGATCTAAAAACAAACTCTGAGCATTTATGAAACAGTTTCTATTTAGCTTGCAAGCATGAATCTTTTAGACACGTTAATGTTTTCAAACTCAGCATAGCAAGCCAGATAGCTACATGGGTCTGATCTCAGTTCAGCATCACCACATAGTAGAAGCCTCTGCAATATACATCATTGCAAAAACTTGCTAACACTTGTATTTATGATAACAGATGGCGGTCTACCAAAAACACCGTCAAGCGTAGTTTTCTGTTTACATAAACATCAGAGCGAGTATTCACTATCTCTAACTTTAATTCCACTTTCAGTTCATGATTTCAAGCTATTTGCTATCGTCAGTGAAAGACAGGAATAAGAAACTAGATCTAAACACAAACTCTGAGCATTTATGAAACAGTTTCTATTCAGTTTGCAAGCATGAATCTTTTAGACACATTAATGTCTTCAAACTCAGCATAGCAAGCCAGATAGCTACATGGGTCTGATCTCAGTTCAGCATCACCACATAGGAGAAGCCTCTGCAATATACATCATTGCAAGAAAGACCTCAAAGGTACATTTATGAAAAACAAAAAAACACAAGTTAAAAAACTTGCTAACGCTTGTATTTATGATAACAGATGGTGTTCTACCAAAAACACTGTCAAGCGTAGTTTTCTGTTTACATAAACATCAGAGCGAGTATTCACTATCTCTAACTTTAATTCCACTTTCAGATCATGATTTCAAGCTATTTGCTATCATCAGTGAAAGACAGGAATAAGAAACTAGATCTAAACACAAACTCTGAGCATTTATGAAACAGCTTGCAAGCGTGAATCTTTTAGACACATTAATGTCTTCAAACTCAGCAAAGCAAGCCAGATAGCTACATGGGTCTGATCTCAGTTCAGCATCACCACATAGTAGAAGCCTCTGCAATATACATCATTGCAAAAAAAACCCAAAAGGTACATTTAAAAAAAAAAAAAAAAAAAAAAAAAAAAAAACTTGCTAACGCTTGTATTTATGATAACAGATGGCGTTCTACCAAAAACACCGTCAAGCGTAGTTTTCTGTTTACATAAACGTCAGAGCGAGTATTCACTATCTCTAACTTTAATTCCACTTTCAGATCATGATTTCAAGCTATTTGCTATCATCAGTGAAAGACAGGAATAAGAAACTAGATCTAAACACAAACTCTGAGCATTTATGAAACAGTTTCTATTCAGCTTGCAAGCGTGAATCTTTTAGACACGTTAATGTCTTCAAACTCAACATAGCAAGCCAGATAGCTACATGGGTCTGATCTCAGTTCAGCATCACCACATAGTAGAAGCCTCTGCAATATACATCATTGCAAGAAAGACCTCAAAGGTACATTTATGAAAAACAAAAAAACACAAGTTAAAAAACTTGCTAACGCTTGTATTTATGATAACAGATGGTGTTCTACCAAAAACACCATCAAGCGTAGTTTTCTGTTTACATAAACGTCAGAGCGAGTATTCACTATCTCTAACTTTAATTCCACTTTCAGATCATGATTTCAAGCTATTTGCTATCGTCAGTGAAAGACAGGAATAAGAAACTAGATCTAAACACAAACTCTGAGCATTTATGAAACAGTTTCTATTCAGCTTGCAAGCGTGAATCTTTTAGACACATTAATGTCTTCAAACTCAGCATAGCAAGCCAGATAGCTACATGGGTCTGATCTCAGTTCAGCATCACCACATAGTAGAAGCCTCTGCAATATACATCATTGCAAGAAAGACCTCAAAGGTACATTTATGAAAAACAAAAAAACACAAGTTAAAAAACTTGCTAACGCTTGTATTTATGATAACAGATGGCGTTCTACCAAAAACACTGTCAAGCATAGTTTTCTGTTTACATAAACGTCAGAGCGAGTATTCACTATCTCTAACTTTAATTCCACTTTCAGATCATGATTTCAAGCTATTTTCTATCATCAGTGAAAGACAGGAATAAGAAACTAGATCTAAACACAAACTCTGAGCATTTATGAAACAGTTTCTATTCAGCTTGCAAGTGTGAATCTTTTAGACACATTAATGTCTTCAAACTCAGCATAGCAAGCCAGATAGCTACATGGGTCTGATCTCAGTTCAGCATCACCACATAGTAGAAGCCTCTGCAATATACATCATTGCAAGAAAGACCTCAAAGGTACATTTATGAAAAACAAAAAAACACAAGATAAAAAACTTGCTAATGCTTGTATTTATGATAACAGATGGTGTTCTACCAAAAACACCGTCAAGCATAGTTTTCTGTAAGTCTTTCTTGCAATGATGTATATTGCAGAGGCTTCTACTATGTGGTGATGGGGAACTGAGATCAGACCCATGTAGCTATCTGGCTTGCTATGCTGAGTTTGAAGACATTAATGTGTCTAAAAGATTCACGCTTGCAAGCTGAATAGAAACTGTTTCATAAATGCTCAGAGTTTGTGTTTAGATCTAGTTTTTTATTCCTGTCTTTCACTGACAATAGAAAATAGCTTGAAATCATGATCTGAAAGTGGAATTAAAGTTAGAGATAGTGAATACTCACTCTGACGTTTACGTAAACAGAAAACTACGCTTGACAGTGTTTTTGGTAGAATGCCATCTGTTATCATAAATACAAGCGTTAGCAAGTTTTTTAACTTGTGTTTTTTTGTTTTTCATAAATGTACCTTTGAGGTCTTTCTTGTAATGATGTATATTGCAGAGGCTTCTACTATGTGGTGATGCTGAACTGAGATCAGACCCATGTAGCTATCTGGCTTGCTATGCTGAGTTTGAAGACATTAATGTGTCTAAAAGATTCACACTTGCAAGCTGAATAGAAACTGTTTCATAAATGCTCAGAGTTTGTGTTTAGATCTACTTTCTTATTCCCGTCTTTCACTGACGATAGCAAATAGCTTGAAATCATGATCTGAAAGTGGAATTAAAGTTAGAGATAGTGAATACTTGCTCTGACATTTATGTAAACAGAAAACTATGCTTGACGGTGTTTTTGGTAGAACGCCATCTGTTATCATAAATACAAGCGTTAGCAAGTTTTTTAACTTGTGTTTTTTTGTTTTTCATATATATAAAAGCACACAATTACTTCTCTATAAAGTTGTTTTAATATTTCAACCAGCAGACTGGTTTTCACCAGAAAGCACAGCAAAATGGCTATGTACAGAATTTAAACACTAACATATTACAAACATTTACATATCAGATAACAAAATTAATTCCTATAGGCTAAAATTTTTTATACAACAACTGTTATCAATCGACCAATTAATAGATATTTCAAATTATTACATTATGTATATATTGTAAGAGGAGTTAAACGTAAACTCCAATCCAAAAATTAGTAATGATTGTTCTGAAAGGTTTTATCAATTTATAAATCTATTACTGATATATTGACCAGACAACAGTAACATTTCTTGCTCATCATTGTGTTTCAGTTATATACACCTACCATAACTATATCAGTATAACTACATGTAAATTGTGAATATTGTTTAAAAGATCTGAGCTCACTGGATATTTTTCATTTGTTTTAAATTGTTGCAATTAACCCAAGATTCATTAAAGGGCCAACTACTGACTTTTTTTGACGAATATCCAGAAACCCAGATTCAAATCTTCATTCTTTAGGAGGAAATAATCTCACTGGCAACAAAGCAATAGTTTGCAGATACAATAGATTTAACCATGATATTCCATAATTTAATTATTTATTTTTTAATCCTTTATATTACATTCAAATATCAGCCTTTCAAGCTAATTGAGCACGCACCTAATTGCTTATTTACTCATAATTAAGGAATGATGTTTAGTAAATTCTAAGCAATTTCATCAACGTCATTCAGTCAACACACATCGTAAATAGTAATTTAAAGTGAGATTCTACTCACGCTCTCCTCAACAATTCTTCAGATTTGCTCATATAAAAGAATTTGAGTTGTAGAAGTAAGAGGATCCTTTTTATTCCTGCATAAATACTATATCTTGGATTGAAGAGGAAAGTATTCATTTATTTAACACTCTCATAAGGCGCGTGCTCAATTAGCTTGAAAGGCTGATATTTGAATGTAATATAATTGTAAAACACAGTGCTTGATAAAATAATTGCTTATTTATTCCTTTATATTGAAAAAAAAAATGCAAGAGTGGAAATTGAAGCTATATTCAAGTTCTAAATTCAACAATAATTTATTTCAAGCAAGTCCTAACAATATAAATGGATCAACATTTACACATAGGCAAAACTCTCCATATAATAGTACCACTCAGTGCAAGCTGGAGAATCAATGGATACAGAAAGAGTTGTGCATAAAATCCATATCTAGCGCCTATTCATCCAATATTCCCAGACTAGTTTCTAGCTTGTGGAGAGTTTTACCTCTGTGTAAATAAATATTAGTTTATAATTTCATGTGTTATTGTGCATAAAATCCATATCTAGCGCCTATTCATCCAATATTCCCAGACTAGTTTCTAGCTTGTGGAGAGTTTTACCTCTGTGTAAATAAATATTAGTTTATAATTTCATGTGTTATTATTCTATCACATATGATATATATGTATACTATGAGTCAATGTCTGTATTTCTTCAAAATAATATATGTAAACTTATAAATAAATATTAGAAAATTTATTTATAATTTTACATATATATCAAAATAATCTCACCAAGTTTTTTCATTAATGAAAGTGCTTACATCCGCTGGTCCCCATAAATTTTTGATTTTTCAATACTTAGTTTCTGGCAATCTTAGGACAGTTTGTTCATTCGTAGTTTATCAATATATTCATTCACTTTAAGTTTCAATTAATATTTCAGGCTGGTTATCAAAACTATGATTCAAACTTATGTACAATCATCGGTTATTTTTTTCTTAGGCTAGTCACAAATGATAAATTCTATCTTTCATTGCTTTTCACATTAAGATGGTCAGAATGGGTACTTTTCTTTTATTATTGTTTGATTACTGATAAAATATATTCACTGGTAAGAATTTTGAAATGAGTCAGAAACTGTCAGAGTAATTTCCATAAAAGAAAAACATATATATTGTGCCAGTCCGTGTATAACGGCCATGCACAAAATGGCTGTTTGCTGAAGATTCAGCACAGCTTACATGTATCACATGAAAATTATAATTTTAATACAATTTATTAAATTATAATTCAGAGGGGAAGTGGGAGGTACGGATATAGTACATAAATAAATGGGTTTGGGCTATATTATATTCTTATTATACCCACAGTACAAGTGTATGCAGTGTATATATGTTTTAATAATTTATTCGACTAGCAAACCTGTCTAAAAAAAAAAAAAAGGGAAAATAAGTTGTAATATTTGTTTATGTGTAGAACAGTTTTTTTTTTTTGTTGTAGTTTACTACTTATAAATGTTCGAACACACATATATAGAAATGTATTTTTATTTTTTATTATTTTCCTAAAAAAAGAAAAGAAAATTCTAAATAGTTAAAAATTTTTGCATTTATTGGAATTTATCTTTTCTAATTGTTAGAATGAGAGGGTTTGACATTAATTAATTAAATTTAAAAAAGGAAAAAACCTTTTTGCTAATTATATAAAAGAATTTTCGGTTGATCGTGAATAAAGATAAAATAGATTTTATCTAAGAAAGGAATGTAAGCACAATGGGTGTCAAGTACTCAATATGGAAGCTTGCAAAAGTGTACTTTAATAAATAAAAAGGTAAAAGAATGTAGAAAGGTATATGAAGGTATAATTAAATTTATTATTAGCTGATGCAATAGCTCGTAGAGGGGGTCTGACAATTGGACTATTTGGGCTATATGTGCTGCTTACTGGGGGCTTTGGAGTCAGTCGAGTACTAGCTTGCTAAAGCGTGCGGACCAAGGGAGATTAGCCTGCTAAAGAGTGCGGACAAGTGGAGATTAGCCTGCTAAAGTGTGCGGATCAGTTAATGCTAGCTTGCCAAAGCATTCCAATGGCAAAGATTTAGAAAGTTAAATCTTGTCTCTCGCTAGTCTAAAAAAATGGAACAGTATAGATTTGTGAAAAACAATCCGACAGAGAGAAAGAAGAAAATGAACTGTGTCTGTTAAAATTATAATCACTTGGTTATTTTCCAGAAAAAGAATTTGAAAATTAGCATTTAGCAAGGATCGTTAAGTGGAGTTTGGAAAATGATCAACAACATGGATTCTCAATACGTTTAAATAGAAAAAAAAAATGAAAGACGAATCATAGTTGGAGAACTGCAATTTATTTAGGATCTACTTGCCCTAATCAGCCGTGCGTGATATATATATACGGGAGAAGTATACTTACAGATCCGAGAATTTGAAAGATGGCTCGATTATACGTTCCGGGTTATTATCCTACCATGGAGTAGACTTTCAGCCGTAGTACACCACCTGTTTGGCTATCAAGTCCGAAGATGCCTTAGAAGAAATAGCAGACCCTGATGACAAGAAAGACTCAAAGTATAGTGGTGAATGGAAGCCTTATCTGCCCTATGAAGTAGTCGTGTGGCCCAGGAAGTTCGACATGAATACAAGAACAAGTTCAGAGGAGCGTGTATAGTTGGTTACATATATATATTTTTTTTATATATTCTATTATATTTTTTTTTTCCTTCTCTCTCATTTATGTTCTTTGTAAATTTTTTTTTTATGATATATATATATATTATTACTGCATACCTTGTTATATGGATTTATTACTCTAAAGTGGGAAGGAATATAGGGCACACCCATTGTGTAATCTTTTAGATATTGTTTTTTTTCTTTTATATATCTTGGGGTCATATGTATATGCATCGGTGGAGGGTAAATATAATTTAAATATTTTTTTTATATATATTGGACTTATATGTATGCATTAGTGGAGGATAAATATAATAATCTGGGGATAATAAATATTCACTTTTGTAATTAAAATCGTTTATAAGTTTTTGACTTGGCTTTAAAATAATTATTAAGTTAGTAGTACAGATATATAGTTTTTTTTTAATCAAAATGCAAATCCACGTAGTTAACCTGAGATTTATAGAATATAAAGTGAGCTAGATAGGGATAACTTACCGGGGAGTTGGATTGTTTCTTTTATTTTAGTCCGAACGTCTCGAAATATTCATATTCGTTAATGACTAGTCACATTTTACACACTCTTTTGGGAAAGAAAAGGAATAAGTATAATCTTGAACGGGAGTGGCGCTAGAGACTGAAGGAATATTCAGGACTCTTAAAGGTGTGTAAGGACACTTTAATTAGTCAACGTATAATTAATCGGCTAATGAAACAATTTAACAAGGAAGGTCTGGAGGGGCCTAATTTTAGGTTCAATCTACTTCCTCTAATAATTTCTTTGAGGTATTTACTCATATTTAATCAAAAATATTTTAGAGAATTATTATCGATGTCCCATTCTGTAGCATACGTCACTTCATGCTCGGTGCGTATGAGAGTCTAACCATGCAAGACCACTACAGGGCCGTCGAACTGGCACAGAAAAATGGCGCCTCAATCGTGGTAAAGATGAGCTAGGTTAAGATGAAAAAAGATAGTATTAGTAGAAATCTATACTATATTTTCGTGGTTTCAAAACAAATTTAGGACAGCTAAGTTAAGAGAAGAACGTTGTAAATGAGATAGGATTTTAATTATTGCATAAGAGAAGGTTGAAATATACGGTTTTGATTATTTAGTTATAAGATTTTTTTCTTTTTCGAGCAAAAATTTATTATCGTGAACGAAATAAATTATTAACAGAAGTTAGATAAATAATTCTGTCATTTATTAGGGCATATATGTAGAAAGGGGCATTTGAAATTTTTTGTTATATTATTACACGTTTGAGTAAATTGTCATTAGAAATCAGGGAATGTGCTTGGAGGAAAGGGTGATTAGTAGGGCATAGCGTAAGACGTGGTGTACTGCGAATTTACTATACGAAATTAAATTAAATATTTTTCTGGAATTGAGTTAATAAACGTTAGTATAAAGGTAAGAATACCTTGACTTTCAAGTTCAGTAAATCTAAACCTGTAAATGCTTATGAGAGCAGGGAAAATCAGAATGGAACAGGCAATAATCATTGAAACGCTAGTAAACCTGTCTGAAGAACAGGAAGTGGATTGTCAGAAAAACGAACTAGGAAAGGAAAAAGAATTCTTAAAGGAAATGATGGAAGATTTCGCAAACCTTGTGAAAAAGGAAATGGCTAAAATGTCAAAAGAAGTAGAAAGATGGAGAACAGACAGGGCTAAACAAGAGGAAAATATCGTTCAGAAAATAGAGGAAATGCGAAGCGAATTAGTACAAGAAATAGATTTAAGATTTCAAAAGTGGGAAATGAAATGTGATAAATCTAAGCAAACTAAGAAGGATGAGATAGAAGCAAATATAAGAGATAGTCAGTCAGTTAAGTTAGGGCCAGAAGAGACAAAGCAGGACACAGAAATGGAGTACAAACAAAATAGGATGGTTGAAAATGTTAAAAATGAACAAGACAACCATATGGCAAATAGTGGAGATCATCTTGATGGTCGTATAGAAAAGACCAATGGAAGTGATCAGCTGCCACAATTAAATATTAACCAATTTTTAAAAATCCGTACATTTGAAGGAAAAGTGGGGGAGGCTCCAGTGGAGCATATAAGAAGTCTGGGAAATTACTTTCGGATAAACAAAGTAAGCAAAATCAGTAAATTGCTTGTTGCCAGCGCTCATCTTAATGGAGACGCATTAGCTTGGTGGGAGTCTTTGTTTATCATCCTCCAACCTTCAATCAATATAAGGATATGATTGTTAACAATTTCTGGAGCGTAGAGCATCAAGAAACAGTTATGTATCAGGTCATGCAGGAGAAATACAAAAATAGTATAGGTGAAAATTTGGCACAGTTTTTCCACAGACAAGTAGCAAGACTACGGACTTTAAGCGCATGTAATATGTTGGAGGATCGAATCATTAGAATTATCCAAGGTAATTTGCCTTCCCATGTTGCACAGATGCTAATACTGATGGGAGTAAAATCAGTTGAACAAATAGCTCACTGGCTAGACACCATAGATGGGAGAGAGCAGGATTGTGTGATACAAGACATGCAAGAGAATAGTAAAGGTACAGCCCAGCATTGGAATGTAAAAATTTGGGCTGTGTAAACACTTCATTGAAAAGGAAATGACAAATCTGGTCTGTTCTTGGGAAGATAAAGTACTAGAATATGCACCACAGAGTTATCCGAAAATACTTTTAGAAATTGAAGGAATTGGGGTCATTGCAATGTTAAACTCTGGTAGCCAGATATCAGTGATATCTGAAGAATTATACCAGAAAATTTTATCAGTAAACTCACGGATAGAGACCTTACCTTTAAAGGCAACACAAATCACCCTTGCAAATAACCGAAAAGCAAACCTTATACCCAAGCAAATATGGTTAGAATTACTTATAAATGGGAGGACAGTCTATCATGTATTTTTAATTATGGGTAGTTTAATTCATGATGTCATATTAGGGTAGGATTTCTTGTATAAGAACCAGTGTATTGTAAATTATGAAAAGGGAAGAATGAGCTACCAGGGAGGTGATATTAAATTCTTGCCACCTCAGTTGCCAAACTTTGGGGAAACTTGTTGCATAAGTCAATCTATTGTAGATTTGATGCAAGAAAAAATGAGTGAAGTAAAGACAGCATCTAATGGGGACAGCAAAAAACTCCAAGAGATATTCCAAGAGTATCGAGATTTTTTCGGACAGTCCAGGGAAGATTAGAGGATATCAAAAGAGGATCAAACTGAAACCAGGGGAACCCAGTCCCAAATCAATTTAAAAAAGAAGTGGAGAAACAGTTAGAGCAGATGTTGAAGGGGGGCATAATTAGTAAATGTTCGTCTCCTTACTGCAACCCTTTGGTGGTGGTTAGAAAAAAAGATGGGTCAGTAAGGTTGTGCTTGGATGCCCATCAGCTCAATAAGGTGACTATACCAGACTGTACATTCCCACCTCCGATACAAGAGTTATTGGGAAAATTTAAAGGGAAAAGAATATTTTCTACATTCGATCTAACTTCCAGTTACTGGCAGATAGAACTCCACCCAAATGATCACCAGTATACAGCCTTCAGGTATGGGGAATATTCATACAAGTTTAATTGTATGCCATTTGGACTGATCAACAGTGGTGCTGGGCTGCTGCAGTGTTTAGATCGGGTCCTATCATCTGATATCAAGAAAATTCTGACCATGTATGTGGATGATGTTGTTATAGCATCTGCATCTATGCAAGAGCATCTCCAGCAGTTGGAACAGTTTTTTAGGGAATGTAAAGAAAAAGATATCAAGATAAATTTAAAGAAGAGTAAAGTGGCCTCTGAGGAAATCGAATTTCTGGGTCATTTGGTAGGCCAGGAAGGAGTCAAACCTCATCCAGATAAAATAACAGTGATTGCAGATTTCCCTAGACCACAGACAAAGAAACATATACAGTCATTTTTGGGACTATGTAACTTTGTGAGAATTTTGCTGGCCAAATGGAACCATTGCTCAGATTGATTAGAAAAGAGGTCAGATGGAAATGGACTATTGAACAGGAAGAAGCTTTTAACCAAGTAAAGCAAAGTTTTTTAAAACAGGTTGTGTTGGATTATCCTGATTATGATAAGCCGTTCATTCTCCAGACCGATAGTAGCAGATATGGCCTGGGTGCCACTCTGTCACAAATTCAACCTGATGGACGAATTGGGGTGTTATATTTTATAAGCTGCTTATTGAAGGGACCAGAACTTAATTATATGGTCACTGAAAAAGAGGCTCTGGCCATTGTATGGGCTTTCCAAAAGTTTTGCCCTATGTTGTTAGGCTCTCAAGTAGTGGTGATAACTGACCATAAAAGTCTTGAGTTTCTAAATCACAGCTATCTTACTAATAGCAGGTTAGTCCGGTGGAGTTTATTCCTGCAGGAATTTAACTACACTGTGAGGTAGTGCAAAGGGGCAGAAAACGTGGTTGTGGACATCCTCAGTCGTCATCCTGTCCCTGCACAAACCCCGAAACACCTCAGTCTGGAGCAAGCATACATAGCAAGTACCACAATAATGGGAAAAGATGAAGACATAGAAAAAGAATTAAGCCAACTAACTAAGAGGCAACAAGAAGACAGCTATCTAAATAGCATTTGGACAGAATGCCAGAAGTCTGGAACAACTAATTCCAGAGAGATAAGGGATAGATATAAAGTTGAAGGAGGAGTGTTATATTGTCAACTCAAAAAAGGCAAGGATGAATGGAAGGCGATGATACCTCCAAAAATGAGACGGGCTCTCATCAGTTATGTGCATCGGTTGTATGGTCATTATGGAATGCCAAAAACCGAGTATTGTTTAAGACAGTGGTTTTACTGGCCACGGATGCACCAGGATATTATCACTGTACTGAATCAACGTGAAATATGTCACCAGGATATTATCACTGTACTGAACGTACGTCAGCCCAATGAAATCAATCATACCTGATGACATGAATGAGGTGATGGCTATAGATTTTTATGGCCCCTTGCCGATGTTCAACAAAAAGAGATACCTACTGGTTACATATGATTTGTTTTCGAAATGGGTGGCCGCTTACCCTTTGGCACGCACCACCACCCGAGAAGTTACACGGGTATTAGACGCTGTACATTTTCCCAAAGTGGGGAAGCCAAAGGCAATACTTTCGGATTATGGAACCCCTTTTGTGTCGGAGGAATGGAACCGATGGGTCTCCAAACGAGGTATCAAGAACCTGTTGACATCAATCAAAAATCCCCAGAGTAACCCCTGTGAATGAGTCATGCGGGAGTTGGGTAGACTTTTCCCTACCTATTTGCCAACAAACCATAGGAGATGGGTTAAGCAATTACCTCAGACACTGAATTATATTAACTGGTCGGTAAATGAATCCACTGGGTTTACTCCCATGCGATTATACTTTGGAAAACACCCTCCAAAACTGTTTAAAACTAGTCTTTCAGGGAGCCAAGAGGGAGTCATCGACCGGGATCATGATAAAACACAAGCTAAGGCCCAAATGCAACGAATGAGCACTAGGCGTAAAAAACGGAAGGGAACCCCTAAGTATACATTCCAAGTAGGGGACAAGGTCATGGTTAGGACACCCCATGTTAGTGATCCAGGGAAATTCAAATTTAAAAAATTTTGTAATCTCTATGAAGGCCCTTTTGAAATTGTAGAGTGTTGCAAGGATAATGCTTTCTGGGTGAGAACGGAACAAGGGATTAAGGGCACATATAATGTTCAGTCTTTGAAACCCTATGGGAAGGTAGCGATTAATTCAAAATTGACATAACTTGCATGTTAAAACGTATAATATAAACGCTGAATTTAAAATGTAAGTAATTAAAGAAGATGTAAAAATAATTAAGTAAGACCATTAAAAAAGAATGGTTTCCTTTTTAACAGTCTCATCGGGGATGGGGGTATTGTGCCAGTCTGTGTATAACAGCCATGCACAAAATGGCTGTTTGCTGAAGATTCAGCACAGCTTACATGTATCACATGAAAATTATAATTTTAATACGATTTATTAAATTATAATTCAGAGGGGAAGTGGGAGGTACGGATATAGTACATAAATAAATGGGTTTGGGCTATATTATATCCTTATTATACCCACAGTACAAGTGTATGCAGTGTATATATGTTTTAATAATTTATTCGACTAGCAAACCTGTCTAAAAAAAAAAAAAAGGAAAATTTGTTGTAATATTTGTTTATGTGTAGGACAGTTTTTTTTTTGTTGTAGTTTACTACTTATAAATGTTCGAACACACATATATAGAAATGTATTTTTATTTTTTATTATTTTCCTAAAAAAAGAAAAGAAAATTCTAAATAGTTAAAAATTTTTGCATTTATTGGAATTTATCTTTTCTAATTGTTAGAATGAGAGGGTTTGAAATTAATTAATTAAATTTGTAAAAGGAAAAAACCTTTTTGCTAATTACAATCTACTTTCAACCGAAGAAAATGTTTTGTATAAAAGAATTTTCAGTTGATCGTGAATAAAGATAAAATAGATTTTATCTAAGAAAGAAATGTAAGCACAATGGGTGTCAAGTACTCAATATGGAAGCTTGCAAAAGTGTACTTTAATAAATAAAAAGGTAAAAGAATGTAGAAAGGTATATGAAGGTATAATTAAATTTATTATTAGCTGATGCAATAGCTCGTAGAGGGGGTCTGACAATTGGACTATTTGGGCTATATGTGCTGCTTACTGGGGGATTTGGAGTCAGTCGAGTACTAGCTTGCTAAAGCGTGCAGACCAAGGGAGATTAGCCTGCTAAAGAGTGCGGACAAGTGGAGATTAGCCTGCTAAAGCATGTGGATCAGTTAATGCTAGCTTGCCAAAGCATTCCAATGGCAAAGATTTAGAAGGTTAAATCTTGTCTCCCGCTAGTCTAAAAAAATGGAACAGTATAGATTTGTGAAAAACAATCCGACAGAGAGAAAGGAGAAAATGAACTGTGTCTGTTAAAATTATAATCACTTGGTTATTTCCCAGAAAAAGAATTTGAAAATTAGCATTTAGCAAGGATCGTTAAGTGGAGTTTGGAAAATGATCAACAACATGGATTCTCAATACGTTTAAATAGAAAAAAAAAAAAGAAAAGACGAATCATAGTTGGAGAACTGCAATTTATTTAGGATCTACTTGCCCTAATCAGCCGTGTGCAATATATATATATATATACGGGAGAAGTATACTTACAGATCCGATAATTTGAAAGATGGCTCGATTATACGTTCCGGGTTGTTATCCTACCATGGAGTAGACTTTCAGCCATAGTACACCACCTGTTTGGCTATCAAGTCCGAAGATGCCTTAGAAGAAATAGCAGACCCTGATGACAAGAAATACTCAAAAGTATAGTGGTGAATGGAAGCCTTATCTGCCCTATGAAGTAGCGTGTGGCCCAGGAAGTTCGAATTGAATACAAGAACAAGTTCAGAGGAGCGTATATAGTTGGTTACATATATATATATATTTTATATATTCTATTATTTTTTTTTTCCTTCTCTCTCATTTATGTTCTTTGTAAAAAAAATTTTTTATGATATATATATATATATTATTACTGCATACCTTGTTATATGGATTTATTACTCTAAAGTGGGAAGGAATATAGGGCACACCCATTGTGTAATCTTTTAGATATTGTTTTTTTTCTTTTATATATCTTGGGGTCATATGTATATGCATCGGTGGAGGGTAAATATAATTTAAATATTTTTTTATATATATTGGACTTATATGTATGCATTAGTGGAGGATAAATATAATAATCTGGGGATAATAAATATTCACTTTTGTAATTAAAATCGTTTATAAGCTTTTGACTTGGCTTTAAAATAATTATTAAGTTAGAAGTACAGATATATAGTTTTTTTTAATCAAAATGCAAATCCACATAGTTAACCTGAGATTTATAGAATATAAAGTGAGCTAGATAGGGATAACTTACCGGGGAGTTGGATTGTTTCTTTTATTTTAGTCCGAACGTCTCGAAATATTCATATTCGTTAATGACTAGTCACATTTTACACACTCTTTCGGGAAAGAAAAGGAATAAGTATAATCTTGAACGGGAGTGGCGCTAGAGACTGAAGGAATATTCAGGACTCTTAAAGGTGTGTAAGGACACTTTAATTAGTCAATGTATAATTAATCGGCTAATGAAACAATTTAACAAGGAAGGTCTGGAGGGGCCTAATTTTAGGTTCAATCTACTTCCTCTAATAATTTCTTTGAGGTATTTACTCATATTTAATCAAAAATATTTTAGAGAATTATTATCGATGTCCCATTCTGTAGCATACGTCACTTCATGCTCGGTGTGTATGAGAGTCTAACCATGCAAGACCACTACAGGGCCATCGAACCGGCACAATATGTTCAATGGCAATGGGTGTCAGTTCATTTTTCTTTTATTAGAGTTGGATTTTCTAATTTTCTTCTTTTATGGAGCTACATACTAGGGCAGAGATGAATACACAATAATGAATTAACTACTCATGCTAAGGATGCACATGCCATTAATATATTTGATCAGTTTGTAATTTTTTTATGATACTGAGAGTATTATTCCCCATCAGCAAATATAGCTTGTTGTATTTGTCTTCACTACAGTAGGTTGCAGATAACGATGTTTTGTTTAGTTATGTTTCCCTTTATTGTATAACATTCTGCTCCAAGGTCTTTATTTACTATGCTGGATAACATTTTCTGTCCTAAATTACTTATGTCAGCCAATTTATAACTAATCATTTTTTTAAAGTACTTTTCAAAAATATGCTTTCTTTAATCTCAAGTTGTCTACCTTCAAAATTGCTTTATCTTTTTTAATTAATCAATCTGTAAATTACATTTTCTTTAACAACAACTTTTTTATAAAAAAAATAAGAGAGAGAATGAAAAAAAAAATATTGCTTTTAAAAATTTGAATTGATTTTGAAAGCAAACCAAATTTAATTTTAATAACATGATAACTCTCTGTTTAATATTCAATTGTAATAACCCCAATTTATTTTCATTCACAATAAGCAAATTTCAATCCATTTTATTTTCTCTTGGATATAATTATAATTCATTTATTTAATAAATAGAAACAAAATAATCCAAAAGAGATTGCATTAACACATCCTATCATAATGGCCTGAATTCAATTTACTCTCTTTATATCTCAGCCTATACATTATTATTGTCTTTTAATTTGCAGTTATTTACTAAAGGCCATATATATATATATATATATATATGTAAAATTAAGAGCGTGCTAATAACTCTAAACAAGCTTTTCTTGTTTATTTATGATAAATGCTACTACAAGAGAAGGCATTCAAATCATTATCTTCGATATCTGTATTTCTTCAATGCAATATATGTAATTATATAATTGAATATTTATAAATACAGTAATCAGATACGTGTAAAGTATAACTTTAAAATTGTTATCCACTTAGGAGCGCTTTCGATTATCCTCGTAGTCTTTGTCAATTAACTCTTTGAAAGGCTAACCTTCCCACAATTCTGTGATATTAACATTTGCTGCCTTTCTGTTAATTAAGTCAGGTCACTAATTAACAGGCAGGCAACAAATGTTAAGATCATAGAATTGTGAGAAAGTTAGTCTTTCAAAGTGTTAGTTGACAATGACACACTCCTAAGTGGATAAAATTTTTAAAGTTATACTTTACATATATCTGATCACTGTATTTATAAATATTCAATTATATAATTACACACACACACACATATATATATATATCACACATATATATATATATGAACTCAGACTTTCAAACTCCTCACTGCTATCCAATTATACACACATGACTACACACATGTGAAAAAGATCAATGATCTCCAATATACATATTTCATGCTGAACTAGCACTCATCAGTTGGTCCAGATCACCATCTTTCACACATATATGCAACAACTGCTCAGTTTATATTAAGATAGCAAATCTTCAAACTTTAATAGACTATTCATGCAAAAGATGAACAATTTCAAATAAAACCTTTTTTAAAAATTTTAAAATTAAAGCATTTTTTTAAACATATGTTGCTGAAAAATATTCAAGCATTTTAAAGTCTTTTAATAAACTTTTTATTTTCACAATGTCATAAGCTTATTAGCAAAATAAAATTTTTACACTATTAAGAACTGCTTTAAAATACCCAACAATAGCACAAAGTCTTTAACAGTCTTAATATTCCAGTATATAAAACATTCAACTGATAATATTGTCTATTATTAATGAAAAAATAAGAATCAATAAAAGTTCTTATATAATATTGACGAACCACAGATAATTCCCTTGAAGTATATATTTTATATAAAAAATAACTCAACAATTATTGTTAAATATTTAGATAAAATTTCCATTATGTGTCTTGGCTATGTAGATTTTAAACAATTTTTAGTCATTTCAACTTAGAGCAGTGCCTGAAGAAAATAGAAGTACATGTTTAACTTTAAGCAAAATAAAAATTTGTTATAAGGAAATAAACTAAATAAAAATTAATTTATTAATCAAGCAAATTTTTCCAGTAAAAAAATTACCCAAGTTAATTAGAAAGTATTAAAGTAACAAGTAAGTAAGCACATGTGTGCAAGTCTGCCTTTATTTATATTGTTGATCTTATGACAGATTTTGTTAGATGAAATTGACATTTAGATCCACTCCTTCCTTGACTTTAATTCATTAAAGTTTAAAGATTGACTGGTATCCTGGGAGACATTACTAAAAATAAATTTATTTTCATAATTGTCTAGACATTTTAGTTAAAATATATTTTAAGACAATTATTTATAAAACTAAAAATTATTAGAATGAAAATAAAATAAAATATTGTATAATAAATTACATTATTTTTAAATAAAACATTAATTTACATTATTCTTTTAAAACACTCTTATACAATATTTAATAAAGATGAAACTTTCCAGAATGTTTTTTTAAATAAGACTTTTAAAATAAATATTCAAGAATAACTTTTAATATTGCAACCAGGAAATTAAAACTTAAATTTATAATCTAAACACACACACTCTAATATTTTCCTTGTTCTTCTTTGCTCTTCTTCTTTGTTTTCCTTTTCTCCATTGTTCTTTTTGTTTTCTCAATCATCATGCTGATTAACATACTCAATGCTGTAGAAATTTGATCCCCTTTATCCTCATTATCTATTATTTCACAGAAGCATAAAGATTGGGGATCATATGATATTTGATGGTTTATTGATTATGTCTATTTTTTCATCTTGTATTCTGCCCTTGGCTCCACAGTAAAACCATTCCTCTGCCATCTTGTATTCTGCCCTTGGCTCCACAGTAAAACCATTCCTCTGCCATCCACATTGTGTTCCTCATTGATATTGCTTTATGCCTAATACTAAACATTTCATAGTGCCCAGCCAATATATAGAAAGGACTCATGTACATATATATTACAGGATGTTACATAAATATTATACATAATTTGATTTATTTCTATATTGACAATATGAAAATTTATCATAATAATTAATGAATATTTTTTATTGTAAAATCATATATATTGTAATGGGGGCGACCGATATTGACTCGTCGCTACTTTCCTAACAGAGATTCGGGCTTCGAAATAAACATGACATAGCGTAAAGCTTTATTTATTTACTTATATCGATAGTTATTCACTATCCACACAAGGGGGCGCCAGATACGATTATTTAAGTGGAATTTAATTTCTCGCATCACCTTACGTCACATCAAAACGATTTCGAAGTCTAATCCCGCCCACCAGCTCAAACTCCCAGCATGGACCAATAAGGTTACTCAAGGCCGTTATATGATTGTTTTCAAAGACAACTCCTCACGGAAAAGACGCACAGTTCACTAATGGGAAAGAAGTTTAGTTTGCTAACTGATTGATCCTAGCACTAGACTTGATTATTGGTTGTTTATGACCAATACGACGGTTCGTTTATGCCCCGAACAATAGGCTTATAAGATCATCCCCCCTATCTGCTATACTCAATATAATTGTTTGACATTTGTTTACATATTTATTATAGACCCACCCAATTCTTAAGTCTATCTTAACTAAGGAAAATAAATAAACATCGTGACTTACGGCACGATGTTGGCATATTATATTTAAAAGAAATATTGAAAATAAATCTAAATCTAAATAAGTATAATTTAACGATAAATTTATTAATGATCAAGAGTAACTGAGATAAGACTTTAATTGTATGAAAAGACTTGAGAAATGCTCGACTTGTTTATATACTGAGCGAATTTATTGAATATAAAATATTAATTTGAATTTTATTAGCACACGCACACATACACACATTCACGCTCGCAGAGAAACATATTAAACATAATAAAGTATGAATGATAAATACAAGTTTCCTTTTTACATTTTGAGAGTACGGATTATGGTTTATTAGATATCACTTAAGTTCAAAGTTCATGTTTTGAAAAGTCCTACGATTAAGATAGATTACAATAATAGATTAAATATTACAGCAAATTTATGATTTATTTACGCAAGTGTATGTTAGTTAACTATGAGATTGCCTTTAAGAGTTTGCAATTGAGTGAATGAAACATAATATAAAATAAACTATTTACCTAGGATTTTGATTTTGACTTCCGCTGCTTCGAGTGAGGCGAGGATTTGAGCGTGGGAGATGGCTTTCATAGTGAAGTGATTTTAAAGTGAGCATAGCATGGTCTGGACGATGTTGGTATTTCTCGGAACATAATGATTAGGTTGGAGCATTAATTTCACGTGGAGATGTTATTGAATTTTCATAGCTTCGGAGATATTTGGTGGCGGAGCGTCGATCAATCACTGAAGGGTTTTCTAGCCCCTCATGACAATCGACGCTCTAAGTATTAATTTCATAACGATCATCTTGGATTTGGATACGGCAAACTGAAAGAATATTATTCTATATCACGCTATATTAACTAAGGCACATTGAGTGAAGAACACTTTCAGCAACAATATTAACAATACACGTTAAGTTAAGTTAAGTCAGCCAAATCAAAAAAAGCTAGAACCAGCCTGAAAAAGCTAGAACAAGCCATTGAATAGATTTTGTTTGATATTTATAAGAGGTGATCCTTATCTTGGGATCCAATCTCCCCCCAGAGTTCCATATTTTTAAGAGTTGTCGTTCAGGTCCGTGTTTGACGTAATGTTCACTCAATCCTTTTTGCTTAAGGCAAATTTTGGTCTCGGCAATCTCATGTTGCAATCTCAGTTAACAAACCTTATTCATTCACACTTTGAGTGCATGCGTGTGCGTGTTTTTACAAGAACAATACAATCTACATTAATTTTAGAAGTCGAGCATTTAATCTTTTCTCAAATCTTTTCTATGAGTTTTACCTTTGCTAAAACTATAATTTAAAAATAAACATTTTAAATATCCCGTGGCGTATACGAGTGGAAATTATCTTTGAATTTTTATTAGAGCATATTATATTTTCTTTTATTATATTTTTAGAGAATGTTATATTAATAATTTTATGTGAAAGCCTTAACTATTTAATTAGACAATTATTATCTGTATTTTATAAATGTAGTTTAAAATGGGAAGAAAACTATTAAAGGTTACAAATATAACGCTAAGAATCTTTTGTATTGCTTGAATGTGTGTGTGTTTGTTTACATCGGCTTGTCTCGTGATAATACATATATTTTGCTAGATTTAAACCCCATGTAACGCTGTCCCGTTACATATCCCCGCGATCCGTCTAAAAAAAATCAAAATGCGAGGTTTGGCATTTTAATTTTTTTTTTTTCATATCAATTTATCTATTATTTTTTTTTTTCTCTTTACCCCGCTCTTCATGACTTTTAACTGTTTACTCTGGCCGACTATCCTATGGTTCGACTTTCCCTCACATAAAGAAAACGAAGTGGCAGGTTATGTGGTCAGGCTCGGACTCGATCTCTACGAACTCAGCTCGGCGTGCCATAATTGGTATATCTTGCCCAATCTGGTACAGGCACCCTGGGTGGAAGGTTGGCATGGGGATGGACATTTCCGAGGTCCCGCGATGCAAGGTTACGAATATCTAGGCCTTTCCTTACGGCCTATCTAATGGGAGGCAGGGGGATGGACCTATCCGAAGTCCCCTCTGCAAAAACGATGACAAATACGAGGTAGCGAATAATCTAGAACCCTAAGTACTCAAAACATCCGAGCTCTGTACCTCCTAGCACAATGGTAATAGTGAGGGAAGGAACAATAATAGTGCACTTCTCGTGATCCGGCTTTTCTTTTTTCTCAAGTTGGTCTCCGTGTCTTTTCCCCGTGTGTTTTTGATTAATATATGTTAGTTGAAGGCGGGCGACGTTCTTTGATTTAAAATGGCTTTCAGGAATCTTTAGAATGGCTTTCACAATTGCTGCTTTCTTTACAACGGCTTTCACTATACTGATTTATTTAAAGTGGCTTCGAAAATACTGATTTATTTAAAGTGGCTAGTTTTCTTCCGTTAGTTACTGCTTTAGTTGAAAAGATGGTTTATTGACCCCCCTTGTTTGTGTATGATGTGATGCGACATGTATGTTTCTTCCGGTCCGAGGTCGTTTCCTACAGTAATAGTTGTTTATCAATCGCAATCCGGTGACCATATTCCTGGGGCGAGTCCGTGTCCTTCAGCGTGTGTTTTTTTTTTTTGTGTTTACTAGTATCGATCTGGTGGTAGTTTTCTCCTTTCTAGATCTGGTCTTGGCCTCTCTATCTGCCTTCCCCGTCCTTCTGCTCGCTCGAATCTTGCTACGGCGTCTCCCATCTCGTGGATGCCCTTGTCATCCCGGCTTATCATCATCCGCCTGATGTCCGTCGGCATGTTATGTCTGACGATCGAGACGATCTGCTCTTCGGTCATGTGATATGCTGGCAGCTGTTGGAGGCCGGCCACCTGCCTGTAGTAGAATTGGGTTATAGTCTCGCCCGGTTTGGACCCGTACTTCTCGTTGGTAATGTGGAAGTAGATCCCCTCCTGTCTGGTGGCGTTCCAAAAACTCCGTAGTATCTCCTCACGATACTCTACGAACGATCTAGGTTTAAATTCAATCGTCCGCCACCAATCCCTAGCTGGCCCTTGCAAGTACGTGCTGGCGATATTAATTTTGTCAGGTTCTGGTTTAGAGGGCGCAGAAAACAGGTTCCGTGCGCTCTCTACGTGGTCCATCGGACTCTCGTTCTCGCCTGCTCTGAAGGTTTCAATTTTGATTTGCCTTTCGGCCCACGACTGGCTTGGTTCCCGCGCATTTATTCCCCGTTCGACTCTCTTCTCCAATTCCTCCATACGTTTGGCCATGATTTCTTCCGGTCTGTTCCGTTGTGGCTCGATCTCCTCTATCCTTCTATCCATCGCGTCCACCTTTTGTACGATGTCTTCCAGTCCTGCCTTCGCTGTTTTTATTTCAATTCTTGCCTCTTCTATTTCGGCCTTAGCTGTGCCGATCTCTCTTTTTATCGAGGTGATTTCATTTTCCTCTTCGGCGGTCTTTATTTCCTCTTTGCCCTGCTCCTCCTCTGACTCTCCGGTATCTCTCTTCCCTATTTTCCGGATCTCCCTAATGAGTTCCTCTCTCCCCTCCCTCATCTCCTTCATCATCTGGCTCATCATTCTTATTAGTATTTTCATGTCTGATTCGGCCTCCTCTTTCACTTCTGTCTTCTTGAATGTTATAGGGCTTTCCCCTGTCTCTTCCCACGTGATATCGATATTGTTGTCCATTTGGTTATAGATTCTTTTATTCTTTATCTATCTCTGTTTTATTATAACTTTTGTTACTACCGTTTACGGGAATGTGGTTATTTTACTTTTATTTTATTTTTTTATGATAACAGCGACTGACCGACGTCCGCTCCTCTATCTCCCGCTATGTTTTTTTTTTTTTTATTTATTTCTCTCCGGCTCCCAAAGTTTTATTTAAAAGTTTGCGATGTTATGAATCGCTGCGTTTTCGTTCCGTTTATTTGTATTCGTCCAAAGCTTTTGTTTACATGAAAAAAGTTTTTCGTCTTTTCCTAGGTTCGGCCGCTTTTGCTAATATCTTGATTTGCTTCTCTAACACATTATTTGCATTAACTTCACGTTTGGAAGCTTCATTTGTATTAGCCTCACGTTGGAAGCGCCAATTGTAATGGGGACGACCGATATTAACTTCGTCCCTACTTTCCTAACAGAGATTCGGGCTTCGAAATAAACATGACATAGCGTAAAGCTTTATTTATTTACTTATATCGATAGTTATTCACTATCCACACAAGGGGGCGCCAGATACGATTATTTAAGTGGAATTTAATTTCTCGCATCACCTTACGTCACATCAAAACGATTTCGAAGTCTAATCCCGCCCACCAGCTCAAACTCCCAGCATGGACCAATAAGGTTACTCAAGGCCGTTATATGATTGTTTTCAAAGACAACTCCTTACGGAAAAGACGCACAGTTCACTAATGGGAAAGAAGTTTAGTTTGCTAACTGATTGATCCTAGCACTAGACTTGATTATTGGTTGTTTATGACCAATACGACGGTTCGTTTATGCCCCGAACAATTAGGCTTATAAGATCATCCCCCCTATATGCTATACTCAATATAATTGTTTGACATTTGTTTACATATTTATTATAGACCCGCCCAATTCTTAAGTCTATCTTAACTAAGGAAAATAAATAAACATCGTGACTTACGGCACGATGTTGGCATATTATATTTAAAAGAAACATTGAAAATAAATCTAAATCTAAATAAGTATAATTTAACGATAAATTTATTAATGATCAAGAGTAAATGATATAAGACTTTAATTGTATGAAAAGACTTGAGAAATGCTCGACTTGTTTATATACTGAACGAATTTATTGAATATAAAATATTAATTTGAATTTTATTCGCACACGCACATACACACATTCACGCTCGCAGAAAACATATTAAACATAATAAAGTATGAATGATAAATACAAGTTTCCTTTTTACATTTTGAGAGTACGGATTATGGTTTATTAGATATCACTTAAGTTCAAAGTTCATGTTTTGAAAAGTCCTACGATTAAGATAGATTACAATAATAGATTAAATATTACAGCAAATTTATGATTTATTTACGCAAGTGTATGTTAGTTAACTATGAGATTGCCTTTAAGAGTTTACGAATTGAGTGAATGAAACATAATATAAAATAAACTATTTACCTAGGATTTTGATTTTGACTTCCGCTGCTTCGAGTGAGACGAGGATTTGAACGTGGGAGATGGCTTTCATAATGAAGTGATTTTAAAGTGAGCATAGCATGGTCTGGACGATGTTGGTATTTCTCGGAACATAATGATTAGGTTGGAGCATTAATTTCACGTGGAGATGTTATTGAATTTTCATAGCTTCGGAGATATTTGGTGGCGGAGCGTCGATCAATCACTGAAGGGTTTTCTAGCCCCTCATGACAATCGACGCTCTAAGTATTAATTTCATAACGATCATCTTGGATTTGGATACGGCAAACTGAAAGAATATTATTCTATGTCACGCTATATCGGAAGAGCGTCGTGAAGCGAAAATATCAATACACGTTAAGTTAGGTTAAGTCAAACAAGCAAGCCAGCAAAAAAAGCAAGAACAAGCTTGAAAAAGCCAGAACAAGCCATTGAATAGATTTTGTTTGATATTTATAAGAGGTGATCCTTATCTTGGGATCCAATCTCCCCCCAGAGTTCCATATTTTTAAGAGTTGTCGTTCAGGTCCGTGTTTGACGTAATGTTCACTCAATCCTTTTTGCTTAAGGCAAATTTTGGTCTCGGCAATCTCATGTTGCAATCTCAGTTAACAAACCTTATTCATTCACACTTTGAGTGCATGCGTGTGCGTGTTTTTACAAGAACAATACAATCTACATTAATTTTAGAAGTCGAGCATTTAATCTTTTCTCAAATCTTTTCTATGAGTTTTACCTTTGCTAAAACTATAATTTAAAAATAAACATTTTAAATATCCCGTGGCGTATACGAGTGGAAATTATCTTTGAATTTTTATTAGAGCATATTATATTTTCTTTTATTATATTTTTAGAGAATGTTATATTAATAATTTTATGTGAAAGCCTTAACTATTTAATTAGACAATTATTATCTGTATTTTATAAATGTAGTTTAAAATGGGAAGAAAACTATTAAAGGTTACAAATGTAACGCTAAGAATCTTTTGTATTGCTTGAATGTGTGTGTGTTTGTTTACATCGGCTAGTCTCGTGATGATACATATATTTTCCTAGATTTAAACCCCATGTAACGCTATCCCGTTACAATATACAGGGAAAATATCACACACATATATGTTATATTTTGATTTGATTTTGATTTTTCAGCCATATATTGATATATATATATGATATATTTATAAATGTATTATCTCATTATTAGCAATATTGGTCAAATAAAACTTTTTCTGCAATCAATCACTAATTGTAAATAACCCCCTCTTCACTTTAATATATCAAGCAAAAACAAATTTATTCATTATTTTTTAACATTAAAGTTTGTCAAGCATTTTTCAATCAATATACAATCAAAATTGGACTTTTAATCTCAGGGATGTGTGATTATATATTGAGCTTCATGTTGGGCACCAAATTCTAAAAAAGTATAATCCTGTAATAGTCAAATTACTCAGATAACATGCAGTCATCATTTGATCAAAAAAATTTGTATTATACTAGATTCAGTTAGATGTAAGGGACTTTTATTATATTTTTATTACCACTATTGATTGCAATAAATGGCAAATGTTAGAATAATGAGATATTACAATTTATTTTATGTACATACATAATCATAAAACAATAATTGACAGAAAGCCTCAGGAAATATCAATATATTGGTCTTCTACCCAGGACTGACTTCAGTATAACAATACTTAATGTCAAAGAACCAATATTTAAACTAAATCAATTTATTTGACTGCCCTAGCTAGTTTGAATCAAAATTTATATGACAATTTATTGCCTCCTTCTGCATGAACAGTATGAGTGTGCAACTTAATTGTCCCTGAACAGGTACAGACTCACTGCACAGATTAACTGTAACTACTAATCTCTGAATATAACCAATCATAACTTAGTTTTAAGACTGATTAATATTAAAAACTTTAGGATATGCTAAAACTCATATAAATTATACTATTAGAAGAATTAGATTAACATAAATTCTTTCAGGTTGTAGTGCTGGAAAAACTAATATTAAGTGATTCCAATAAGAGAGACAAAAGCAATCTTTCTTAATTTATTTAATCTGTTTATATAGCCTTTTATTCCATCCAGAGGACATTAATCTGCATTATTTACATTAATGATTAAATTGTTATTCTAACTCTTAATACATTGCAGGTTAGTGGAAATGATCATTATTGACTGGTTTTAAAATAATTAAATAATAATAAAGAAACTTTTAGCAAATGGTGAGGGTTTTCAATGATTGGTTAGTTGTTTTATTATCAATCTTCTCTTTTTATGTTATGCAGTCTGAACTCAAGTACATCTAATAAAATTAGGCAATTTAACACTTTTGATCTCTAAACCCATATTTTTATATAAATTAAATCATAATCTATACAAAATTTTCAGTGGAAATGAAATATACATATATAGGAGGTTAAATATCTAATGTTAGTGAAATAAAGACATAATAGTATATAAATTCATACACATTATCTTTTTTTTATCTTCAGTAGATCATTGTGAGACAGTAGGTATAAATATATTTTGGGAAGCTTCCTAGATCATTCTTGCTGATTGAAATGACATTCTTTAATGTGAATTTCTGTTGATTTTGATTCTTCTAGTTTACTTAGTGGGCAGCATAAGATGGTATCTCTCTTGCTGAATTATGGCTAGTCTCTTCTCCAAAGCTATAGACATTTTTGAAGTTAGGCAGCATACAGTTCACATATAATCTGGACACAATGATTAAATGGGATATTTTTTTTATTTTATGGCCTCTTCTCAGCACTTCATGATGGTTTTAAGTTTGCACATGACTAGATTTTCCAGACTGGAGCAAATATTGTGTTTTTCTACTCTTCCATGATATAACAGCTGATTATAAAATGTTTAACAGTGACTTCATTGATCAAGACAGAATGAGTGGATGAATAGTAATAAAGAATCAAAATATAATAATTCTCAATCTTCTGAAAGACTCCTATTTATAGTTCACTAAACTGCCTTATCTGTTTTCATCATGGTTCAAATTCAGAGATTCATCCATTGTTTGTAGATTAGTCCTAAATTTCACTGTGATCTGTGGCATAGTGACTAATTATAGACTTTACAAAAATTTAGCTCTGAAAAGGGATTATAGCACAATAAACAATAATGTTTTGACTAAACAACATACAATATTAATTTAACAATTAGCTGGTATGATTATCTAAAATTTAAGTATTTATATAAAAATAATGCCATTTCCACACACCTAATTATAAAATAATTTTAGAATTGTTAATAAAATATTATATATATATCACTGATGATAGCAAATTAGCTTGAAATCAGCTGATCTGAAGGTGGAACCAATGAAAGAGATAGTGAATTCTGACTCTTTTGACATTTATGTAAACAAAATATGCTTGTACAGAGGTTTTGGTCAAAGCTCCATCTATTGATCATATATATATATATATATATATATATATATATATATATATATATATATATATATATATATATATATATATATATATATTGTACTGTTTATTTACATATGGTACAAATATGTATTGGCATTTGGTAAAAGCTAAAAAAAATAAAAGTAAATTTAGATTTTTTTTTTTGAGTATAATTTTTTTTTTTTAAAAAAAAAAAAACATACAGTGAAAGTTAAATTGTTCTTTCATATTTTTTTTATGTAATTAGAAATAAAAGTAGAATTGGAGAGAACAAAAGAATTCCAAAAGTAAAAAGATAAGCTAAAAGAAAAATATTTTGGCTAATTAAAGATGGCTGAAAGATTTGCTAAAAAAAAGAGAACTTTGTAATTGAAAAATGAGTAAAGACTGTACAAGATTATGAACCTAAATGCTATAATAATAACATGTGCAGAAGTCTGATAACTAGGCCTCTAGTATAAAAAGGCAGAGACCAGCTTGATGAATGTCTAGTTGTCTGTTTTTTCCTTTGGCTGATTTTGGATTATTAAATCCAAGACCACTTCATGATGAAATAATCCTTCATGCGGGAGTAGACCGGAGCTTTAACTGAGATCGTTAAGAAGTGGACACTAGAAAAGCTTCTGCGACTAGCCTTCAGAATAGAATACAAGATCAACTAATAACCAATGGCCGATCTCATTCTAACCCAAAAAACTATGCATAGTAAGCTACAACTTTTTCACTAAACTTACCGGTAAGCTATGACTCTTTATTATTCCCGATTGTGACTAAATTGTCAAAAAACCATTTGTGCAAACAACTCATAAAAATATACATATAATAGGACCCCAATAGAGACTTTAATTTTTCTGTTCAAGAGACTTTTATTTATCCAAAAACTTTTTTTTATTGTGAAACTTGTTTTTTATTAATGCATTCATGTTTGGATTAACGTGCGCGTATTCTCTCCATTTATTTAATTAATAATTTCCTTTAAACATTTTAATCTGTTAGAATAAAAATATTTCAAATATCAATTTTCTTTGTATGTTATTAATAATAGTTATTAATGTCTATTATTAAATTTATTAATATTAGTGTAGTGGGATTTAAAAATATCATTTACCTTTGCCAATATGTTTAATAAGTTCCAGGAAAAATAATATTTTAAAAAAATAATTTTTGTTACGGTAAAATCTAATACCATCTTTTGAAAACATTTTTTTTTAATCTACAAGTTACGATATGTTTGATGCAGAATCAGTGAGTCTAATCAACTCTGACACCCTCATTTATAAATTAAAAGCTGATTCAGCTCACAATTGTAATCATAAGAATTTTAGGCCGAGTTGATCAGGAAATAGTTATGTTTTTTAGAAATAGAAATACAACTTTCTTCTTTTTTGGCATAACTTGATCAACTCATGCATTCTATATGTGTATAGAGGCCTAGCAAGATGAAAAACATTATAATATATATATATTCCCTTTAGTAAAAAATGTTGAAAAATCTCTAAAATTTCTAATGAATTTTTAAAATATATACATAGAGTACATATATATTGCTTCAATATATATATATATATATATATATATATATATATATATATATATATATATATATATATATATATATATATATATATATATATATAAAATCAAATGATATCAGTATAATAAAAAAATCCACTAGAATAATACTACAAAAAAATTTAAATGCCTATATAAAATTGAAGATTAATATTCTTTGCTATAGCCAGCTTACAGCTTGCATTATTCTGAAAATAGGTATAAATCTGTCTTTGCAGGACATGCAGTCATTTGTAGTGGAGAATTTTGCTTTGATAGTGTTTTTATTTTACATATGGAAAATGATTTGAAGAATAGAAAAATTAAGGAGTCATATTTATAAATAGTACAGAAAATGTATTAAATAAACAGTGTAATTGTGTTAGTATTCATGATTTATGGAAAGTAGATCATTCACATGGGAACGTTGCTGTTCTGTGAATTTTATAAGCTTTAAATATTAACATATTGCTACTCAAGATGGCAGAATAGCTGTAAGCTGGCTATAGCACAGGATATTAATCTTCAATTTTACATAGGCATTTAAAAATTTTTGTAGTGTTATTCTAGTGGATTATATATATATATATATATATATTGTAATGGTCAGGTTCCAGGTCCTTCTCGTTGCACATTTTAGTTTAACCACCAAACCTATCTGTGCTGGGTTCAAACCCTATTAAAATGAATATTTTGATAAATAAACATATAAACCTTTTTATCACAGCTGGGTGCACAGCATTATATATGCACATATGAATAAACGCTGTACATACATAGGCTAGTAGATGTTACAGCGAATATAAAGGTTTAAATTTTATATTTTATAAAATAATGATTTATGTTATAATTTTAAATAGTAGAATTGTCAATTTATTACATTTAATAAACATAAATTCGTATGTGGATGTATGATTCACCTTATATAATAATATATATAGGGTGGCATGATTTTATTTTGTAAAAGAGCAAAAAGTTTTTAGTTAAATTAGTTAAAAATAAAAAGTTAGCCGTAAACAGATTTGCATTTAAGTCCACCGCACCTGCGATTAAATCAAAGTTAGAAAGTTGATAATTGCTATACTCAAATTTGTTGATAGCAAAAATATAGTCATTAAAATCGCTGTAGCAAAACTACTTTGACACCAATAGAGGATTTGCGGTGCCAGGAAACCTAAAAAAAAGTATTTTTGATCAAAGTGAGAAATCTTACTATTTAGTGTGATATTTTAATAGAGTTAATGGGTTTCCTGGTGAAATAGGTTCTTTTGTAGTAAAAATATAAATAGGGTACATTTTAAGCTTGAGAGAGGGAGTCATTAATTTTAGAAGGGTGTCACCATGCTGAATCCATGTCAGATCACTCTTTGAAAGATCTGACTGGAGAAAGGCAATTGCTGCTTCTAAACCCACTGAAAGAATGGTGCGATCATTGCTAGCCAATGCTTCAACCACCAGAGCTGCCACAAGAAACCATCCAGCTATGCCTGCTCAAGAAGACCATGATACCTGAAAGCCAACACCTTATCCAGTCCAGCAACTAATCGGTAATGCCAATCTATAACATCAGAGCTTTGTGTTAGCGAACTATTTCTAAATTCAAATTTCTATTTCAAAGTTTAAAGCTAGCAAACTGTAAAATAATGTAATTTTTTAAATCCTATAAATGTTTTATTATAAATTCTCATTAAAGTAAATATTATTTCATTTGTATAACTTGTCTATATCTTTACAAATATCTTAATTAAACTAAATGTAACCTATGCTAATTTCTTTGTCTATCACTGTGGTTGTGCCTATAACATTTCTTTACTGTTATTTTGTTATTTATATGCCAATGCTTCGAAGCAGCGAGCATTTAAATGTAATAAATATTCGAAGATATAATTGCAAATATCTTCACATAACTGTTTTCTTAATGACATTCTCCATGCTTGCTGGTTCGAATTCCTATAATTTTTATTTGATTCTGAATGTATTGTAGCTTACTATCAAATTTTCATCTTATTGAGATTTTTGAATAGAATAATTTACTAGTCTTAGTAATATGAAAGTATATTCAGTAATTATTTGGCCAGTCGATTAAATATACTTTTCCCTCCCTCATAGTAATTTTTATGTATAGATTGAAACCTATAACCCAGAGTTTTATTATATTTTCTTTATCCTTCTAGTGTTGCTTGATTTTATATAGCATTGTTAGAATTGGCTCATGATAGTAATACTGACCAGGCTATTGCCCCATATTTTTGTAATAATTAATGTCATACTTTCGCTTGGCAGATTAGATATACTAAATTCACGTTCAATGTTTAACATTTTGCTGCATCTTCTCCTTAAGATGGGACCTCGGGAAAGACCACCCCATCTTACCTTCTTTCAGGGCGCACACTAGTAAGACCTGATGTATAATTTCAGGCAGTCATGTTAGCCACCCCTGACCTTTTAGCAGCATGATGCTCGGTCCCAGGGTACCGGTGTTTGTCACGAAAACCCTTGACTCTAATCTATCCACAGGATGCTCTGTTATTGTAATTTTCCAGTGCTGTAGCATGTCGGTGATCTTGTTATAGCCAATTCTGAGTCCCATAATTTAATTAATTATTCAGTATTAAACTGAAATTTATATCTTTGGTTTCTAGGTTCAATCTCTACTCTGAGCTGAATTATACGCTCATACTTTATTAAAGTAATAATGTCGCAATAAATATTGTGCCTAAAATATTTCTTTAAATGTTTAAATAGAATATTTAAAAAGAAAAGATAGTAAATATTTTGCCTAAGACTGGTACAGCATTTTTATAATGGTAGCTACCACTTTCAATAGGAATTGGCAGAATCTTATTTAGGCACCGCTTAGTGATTCTTTAAATGTATCTTTCATATTAATAGTTAAAGATTTAATGAGGAGACATGCTAAATCCTCATGTTAAAAGCCGGCTTTTCCCACATTAATTTATGTTCTGTTTGTTTAATAAATATATGTTAAATTTATTCTGGTTTCGTATGATTTCTCATTTCTATTTTAATCCAATTCAGTCTTAGTTAATTATATATGTGTGATATAACTATATATGCATTAATTACCATTTATGAAAGTTATGTTTAATTTTATGCTGGTAGCAATTAAATTAGTTAATATATATATTTAAATCCCTGAGTCTTCTTTTCCCTGCCCTATGCCGGCTGAAAGAGGAGTATACTACGTGTAACTTCAAGTGGGGTTGATTGTAGGGTCTTGAGTCATGGAGTACTGTCAAATGAGTTGAAGTGTGGTCGGATTCAGGATGTTACAATCCTGGTCTGGTCAGCTTTGGTCTCTTTGTCTGGATTCTAGATTCTGTTATGTGAATGTATGAAACTCAACCGTTACAATATGGCTAAAAGAGGAAATTATACATGGCTACATGAGAGAGTTTTTTTAACTGAAATTATTTTGTTAATCCTTTACAGAATTTTAAAGGCAGAAAAATTTCTAATATTCATTCTACATGTGTGTTCTTTCTGAAAACCAGATAATTCTTGATTGAGCCAATGGTTGAACTTTTTGAAATCAAAATAAAGCTATGTTTGTCTCTCTGTGTGTTTTTTTGCTGAAAGATGCTACTTTTATAATAGTTGGGTTGGTAGCCACAAAGAGATTTCAATTATGTTCTGCTCAAGAACATAGTAGTCTGATTGGTTAAATAATTAATAAATGAATATTTATAAAACAATAAAAGGTATGTCCTCTATAAATCCATTAGTAATTGATGATTGAAGATAGGAAGTTCTAAGGCTTTTCAATTTTTTAATCTAGACTGGAAGATGATGCTAACCACATAGGTCACTTTAAAATGAAAAAAAAAAAAATGCACAGAGTGAGTAAGCAGAAAGATGAAATATTTTATAATTGTATACAATGGTGTAAATATTAGGAATACATAGAAATAGGACTTATTAAAAATAAATAGTGGGGAAACATTGTAGAGATTAATTGCATGTTAACTAAGTAGAAAATTTTTCAACTCACCAAACTATATTAAATAATTCATATTTAGGTGTCAAAAAATTCTCATTGTAATAAGAGGAAATTATATAACAAAATCACCCCTTTCCTTTGTTTTTGATGTAATATCTTATATGAATCCAATAAACTGGCTCTGAAGAAGACTGCAGGACAGTATATGTAGATGTATATGTAGATGTATATGTATATATTTACAATAAAAGACTTTTTCTAAAAAAGTATTCAAAGTGGTTTGGATAAATTCGATTTATATAGGAAATTATATAAATGTGTAATATGCTTTCACACAGAGAACACATTTTTAAATTATTAGAAACTACTTGCCAAATAGGTGAGAAAAATATCTTGACAGCCATTTTATTATTAACAATTATGTTTTTGCTTTGAAGACTATTTTCCTCATTTGTCTGACATATTATGTATATAAATATATTTATGGCAAATATTTTTTTTATTGGAAATATCTATACATTCTTATAAGAGATTTGTTTGATCCAAATATTTATTAAATAAGTTTCACGTTGAAAATTTATTTAAATTATTTGGAAATAAATTATACTATTCACTAGATATTTTTTACTTCTTTTAATCTCTATAAATATAAGATTCTAGTTTTAAATTTAAAAAGTTAATGTAATTAAAGAATGATTGGATTATTGGATAAAAACTAGTTGTATTTAAATTCAAACATTTTTACTACATTTAGAGGATCAATTAAATAAAATTGTTTAAGTAATTAAAGTTCTTTTAAAACAAGATTTGTCTTAAAACATGCATGCAGATACCTTGGTATTAATAAAAATCTATAAAAAAGTAGATTAAACAAAATAAACTTTAGATTGCTACTCTTTTGTTATGATTTTGAACCCAATTTAATGGCAACAATGGCTAGAAATATCTCAGTATTAAGAATTTGAGAATATTAAAGTGGACTGATGATATGAATTGGACAATATGGACAGTTTTATGATAGTTAGTTCAGAATTTTCATCATAGAATGCATCAGATATATCAGCATTTTTGTAACAGATATGATAAAAAATTCCTCTTTTTAAAAATATGAAATCACATTTATTGTAATGGTGAGAATGAGCTGATAGCCACAAAATCACCACTAGGGGGATTTAAACCACTTCAACACATTCAAACCTACTTACTACTTCATTTTTTTAGGCTCAATCACCAAGGAGAGGTAGAGAGACTCTTAAAATTAGATTACAACTATATGACTTCGGTATGGCAAAACAAGACACCCAATGCAATGTTTATATATAATACAAACACTTTATTAGTATTAAAATTACAAACAAATAAACAAAAGAATGACTACCACTTAATTAGGTTACTAGACTCATAAGATAGTGAAATTACATTAATTAGGTGATTACATATGTAAAAGTTTCAATGGTCTGTGGCATTATGTACTGACAGCTTTCTTTTGATGGTGATGGCATAGTATGTCAGCACTTTGGATGGTTAATTGTAGGCAAGGACATGATTGGCCTAGCATTCTATAAGATCAGGGAAACTCCTCACTAAGTTTCACTGACAATAGCCAGAGAAATTGCAGAGATCTACTTACTCATAACTTGATGTAATTTAACATCTTAAACTTTACTATAATAAACTCTACAAGAAGTCTACAACAACTCTTCCAGAAGTTTACAATAATAATCTTTTTTTATTTTGCCCTATATATATCTAAAAAAACAACAACAAAGCTACCCAGATCTTTCCAAATTAATTAATTAATTTAAACTTAAGGAAAATTATTTTCTTTATTATCTAAAAAGAATCTTGCTGATTATAATCTTTTGAAATTTTACTAATTGCATTTTTTAAATTAAATTCAGAATGACTTTGGATTTAATCTAATCCCCAGTAATTATATTTTTGTCATCTTTTATTGTAATGACAATGCTACACTAAAATATAAATTCTAAAATTAGAATTTAGTACCTACATTCTTTTAATATCAGTTTGTATTTTAATTAATTAGAAAGTTAAAGTTTCTTTGCTCATTTGAACCCCCATTTTTTTCACACTTACCAACCTATAATTATATTTTGTAATCAAAATTTACACTTTATAATATTATTTTTTTATACATTGTATTTTTTTAAAAATGCCTTAATATTTTTATAACTTAATAGCAAATATATAAATACACGAAACACACACACACACACACACACACACACACACATATATATATATATATATATATATATATATATATGACTGCTTCACTATGCATGCTATATTTTCTTGATCCCAAAGTTATAAACATTGCACAGAGCAAAGACATTAATTATAAATTAAATGAATTTATAATAATTTCAAAAAGTAATTACTATAATCCATTTAAAAACTTAGTGTTTCAAATAGCATTTTATATGATTCTATATCTTTAAAAAGCTTCCATTTTTTCAGATTTTTAATTAGATAGTTTATAAATATTATGTAGTTCGTTTTTTCTGGGAAATGGACTAATTTCTTTTTAGTTTAATTTTTTCACCTATCATTACTTAATAAGATTATGAGTGTTTAAAAGTCTAACGTGTAATAATGATAGTATTCAATGTAGACATTTGTGGTCCAAGTATCCAACCTTAGATATAAATATACCTCAAATTTTTTTAAGAATCTGTGATAAATTATTGTCTACAGTAAGCCATGAGTTTTATGACCCATGAATTCATCTGTAAAATATGTATAGGGTACAATTCTACATCTTTCTGTTGGATCAATTTGATCAAACTGTTTTTATTTATGGGAATATAAATATAGTAGCAGCTCATTCTACACCATTAGTAGAAGCTACTGGTATTGTGGTAGTCTAACTAGCTATGAGATGATTATTGAAGCTAAATAGTTTCATAGCATTTGATATTCTCATTATGTAATTTGTAACACACATGTGACTTTTAAACTGTCTTTTTTTGTTTGTTTTGAGTTTTGTTAGCTCCAGTAAGAAATATAGTGAGATAATTTATAATGTGATCTCATAATTTCATGACCCAATTATAATAGTTGTTAGTGATATGTGAAAAGAAAAGATTAATGTGGAGTCTAAGAATCAAAATAAAACAAATGTAATACTTACAAATAATAAAATAATGATAATGATGCTACAAATTAGTTTATATAAATTTATATAAATGTAGAAAAGGGATAAAAATAATAGACATCCTAGAAATTATAGATGAAGAGAAAGTTGATACAGAAACTATAGAAAAGGCTGCTGATATGTTCAAAATGGATAAGAACAATCAAAAAGACTTTTCAAGATCAAAACAGTGATAGTTGAACATTTTGTATTAGTGTCAAATATTGAAGAAAGATCAAAATAAATTTAAAAATCATTGAGCATTGAAAATTGATTCAATAATGGCAAATAAGTGAATTGGATGAAATAATTGTGAATAAAATAGAGTCTGTGGAAAACTTTACAATCAGAAGCTATTAATATTATAGATATCAAATAACAGTAGCAAGGTCTGCACCAATCAGTGCAAGCCTTAGTAATCAATGGATGCAAGAAGGTTTGTGCATATAATCCCTCATGCTACTGCACCAATCAGTGCAAGCCTTAGTAATCAATGGATGCAAGAAGGTTTGTGCATATAATCCCTCATGCTAAATATATGTATATGGATACAATTTTAGAATTTTGACAAAAATATAATTTCAATCAAGTTTAATTAATTTATTCTTTATTTTTTGAGTTTTTTCTTTTTTTTTTGCTTACAATTTCCATTATTCCTGAACTAGTTTCTAGATTGTGGCTGTCATCAGTGAGGAGCTTTGGATTTAGCTGGTTTCATAGATATCAAATATAAGAAATCTTACAAGGAGTCATATAACACCCACACCTGTCATTTCATTATAAAGAAGAGGAAGATTTTTATTATTACTAAAGGTTCATAAAATGCCTTGAATATATGCTATGAGAATATGTCATAGAATGAAAAAAATGATGCCAATAGTCCTACAACATCCACAGCATTTGGTATTCCAATGAAATGATATTCATTCCCAACTGAAAAAATTATTATTCAAAATCATAAGAATTTATGATGTCCTTATTATTTGTTATAAAATTCAGCATAAGAAATATTAAAACTGTTGTTAAAGCTACCATTTTTTAATCAGGAAAGTTGGAAAGTGTGTCTGTCACATCATTATTATCATCAACCATTATCAATCTACTGCAGAGAAAGAATTTTCTGTTAACTGAAAAGGGGACCCTTTGGATTCCTCTTAAAGACCTTAACGGCAAATTCGTAATGTCCATTCTATATGTTCTTGTCATTACATCTGTTATTATTAAGTGATTATTTATATAGTATAAGAACATGGATGGGTTGCTCATCAACAGACAACATCAAAAGATCACAAAATAAAAATTTTGTTTAAATTATCTACTAAATACTTTTAATTTTGAAAACAGGAACAAATAATGATAAGGTAAAATTAGTTAAAGAGTTTGGAAACATGTAAAAGCATCTAGAGGGGAAAAAAATCTATAGAAACAAAAAGATATTTTATGAAAAGAACTTAAGTCAGTTAGAGTTAAGAGTTCAAAGCAAGGATACAGAGTTACTGATAGAGTTGCAGAATTTGTTAATGAATCATTATATGGAAGCTAAGATCTTCTAAAACACACTTAAGAGAATTAGGATTGCTACCAATGATTTTTTGGGGAAAAAATTCTTATCTACTATTCATCATTATGATCATTTGACAAGAATTAACAAACCATATTAAAAACAAGTTTTTGAAACTATTATTTACTTCATCAAAGCAATTACTTAGGTGTTAGGAATTTATCAGTTATTTTCCAGCAAATATTCTTGGGAAAATAGAAAAGCTGGACTAACAAAATTTACTACAATTGTTAAAAGGACATATGAATTTAAATGATTCAGATAAAATTGTCTTAATAAACTTTATATTTTTAAAAGTTTATTATAATAAGACTATTTGAATAATTAAAATAAATAATATTTAATTGCTTATAAAGTATATTACCAGTTTTAATACTTTTCTTATATTCATAAAAAAATTATCATATATATCTAATTAGAGAGGATTTGAATCCAGACTTCCAAGTTCCCTTTAGTCATTCAGTTTAGCTTATACAGCCAATACCCGCGACCATATACGTGTAAGGAAGATAAATAATCTCCAATATATATAATTTATACTGAATCAGGACTTATCCAGAGATCCGAATCTATCATCTCCCATACACATATATAATCAGTTCTCAATTTATATTAAGACTAGCAAATCTTCAGATTTTATAATGGGCAGGCTTCACTTTTTCTACTCTCCAATTCTAGACATTCATACCATTGAAAATATGATGATGGCATATTTCAAAACTCTTGTTTTGCCAATTTTTAGTGTCAGACCCATGATGCCATAATTTATTCTGACTTCTCACATGTAGACCTTAAGCCCATTTAAATACACTGAAAAGGGATAGGCAGAGTACAGACTGGATATGTAATGTTTAAATATAAGAACTAGTATATAAACTTAATCTGGATTGTAATTAGAGAGGATGCTGAACTAGGACTCATCATCTTGTTTGGATTATCACCTTCCCTTATATATATAATCCCAGTGCTCCATTTATATTAAGGCATCAAATCTTCTGAACTTTAATGTATAAGCTTCAATCTTCTTCACTCCTCTACTCTTCAGCCATCCATATCATTGAAAATCTGATGATGGCATGCTCCAAGCTCTTAGTTTTGCTAACTTTTAGTGTCCTATGTGAGAGGGATTAGGATGACTTGTGATCAACATGGGTCGTGGCACAAAAATTGACAAAACAAGGGGCTTTGAGCGTGCCATCATCAGATTTTCAACAATATAGTTGAGCTGAGAAAGAGGGAGAGTTGGAAAATGGAAAAAGATTGGAAGCCTATCATTTGCTACCTTAATGTAAATAGAGCACTGATTTTATATATATATGGGAGATGATGATTAGGACCCCTGATAAGGCCCTGATTCAGCATGAAAGACATTATATATGGAGATTTTTTTATCTTTGTCACATGTATGTGGTTATGTGTATCGTTTGTATAAGATAAACTGAATAATGAGCTTGGAAGTCTGGTTTCAAATCCCTCTAATTACATCTGGCTTAAGTATATACCATATTTGTATTTAAACAATATATATGTATATGCAGACTAAATCAATAATTTATTTTAAAAAATAAAATTATTTTTTTAATGTTATTTTAAAAGAATCCTTTCAACGTTGAGTGTGCATATGTGTGAATAAAGCATTTCATGAATGTACAGTTTCCAAAACAAATTATTTTAAGAAATTTTAAAACAATTTACTTTCCGATATTAAACAAAAAAAAAAAAATCATAAAAGAGAAAAAGAATATATAAATCCCTTAATCTTGTCATACATATTCAAAATTGTATAATAATAATAATAATAATAATAATAATAATTATTATTATTATTATTATTATTATTATTATTATTATTATTATTATTATTATTATTATTATTATTATGTTTCAAAGCAAAACTTTATTGAGTCTAAAAAGTTAC